>JAUMJL010002200.1:0-68527 GCA_033558185.1 Dromococcyx pavoninus | reverse complement strand
ATCCCCGCTGCCCGCCGGGCTCTGTCTCCCATAGGGCGCTGCGGCGAGGCAGGAAGTGACGCAGGGCTCTGGGCGCGTGCGCGTTGCCGTCGCCAGCCAGCGCTGGGCAAGGCAGGGAGGGAGCGGCGCTCGCGCGCCTCGGGCCCCAGAGGAGACAGCGCCGGGCCGCGCCGCCCCCGCAGCAGGTACGGGGGGACCGCACCGCCACCGCCGCCGGGAGGGAGCAGCTCCGGCCCCGCGCCGGCGGAGGGAGTCGGGGGGGATAACGGCGGCCGGGCCGGGTGCGGAGGAGGGACGGGGCGGCGGGGGGGCGAAGGCTCGGCTGGGATTGCCTGAGGCGCCGGCCCGCGCGCGTGCAACAGGCGGGGCGGGACCGACACCGCCCGGTGTGGGGGCCGAACGCGCAGGGCCGGGGCCGCCGGCCTCGCGACTCCCGCCCCGCCCCCCCGGGAAGCAGAGCGGGGGCTCCCGGGGAGTGGGGAGGGGAGCGGGCCCCCGTTGCTCCTGGCCCCGGGAGCCCCCCCCCGAGCGGCGGGTGGCGGCGGGCTGCGCTCCGGGAATTTAGCTTCTGTGTGCCGGCGGGACCAGCCGTGTTGTCCCGTGGCGGGAGGCAGCGGCTCGTCTCGCGAGGGAGGGAGAGGGAAACTTTCTTCTGGGTCCTCCGAGCTTGTACGGTTTTTTTCCTCTCGTGGCCCCAGTTGATCTCACAAAATCTGCGCCTTCACTCTGCAAACTTCACCCTGTAGCCTCGCGTTCTCCCAGCGGCAGCATCGTCTTTGAGCACTTATATGTGAGGAGGCAACCTGACTCAGTGGAAGGTATCGCTGCCCATGACAGGAGGGTTGGACCTGGATGATCTTTAAGGTCCCTCCCAACCCATTCTATGACTCTATGAAGGGATTGCACTTTTCCTGTAGCCGTGGTGGCCATTTCCAGGTGTTCCATCTCCTAGGACCTTGTAACCGGCAGAAACTCATCTCATTCATAATCTTTAAATTTCTATTGCTTGTACACGGATGCATGTAATGGCGATTTTAAGCTTTGCCTCTTGAGGGCGTTTCATCAAAACTGAAACTCCAGGCTGAAAAGATATGTCATGAGCTGTGAAAATACTGGGCTGCTGTTTCTGCAGAATTCCCAAATGGTGCTGAATGATGGTGTTCAATAGTCCCTTTATCCTTTATTTGCGCTGCTGTTTCTCTGGATTTTTTGTTTGCTGGCATATTTTCTGCTTGGACTGCTTAATGTTAATGAAAGACTTCACAAAGTTGGGATATGTCTGTGGGCTCCGCAGAAATGGGTTTGCAGCTTTATTCATAGATACTAGTTTTTTTAAACCTATTCGGTATATACCTGTAGAGATTAATAGTTAGAATAAAATAGTTAATAGAACACTGTGTAAATTAGTAGTTTGAATCAAACTAGTCTTTGATGTGGCTGTTTTTGCTTTCATTGATACTTTGTTGTTCTCCCTGCCATATTGCCACGTGTATTGGCATATGAGCTAGCTGGTTCAAAACAAGTTTGTTTCTACTTGAACTACGGTTGCACCTTTTAATTACCCTTTAGACATACCCATAGGCAGGGAAAATGATAAGTAGCTTGGGGCACCATAACATAAGATGGTATGCAAGGCAGAGGTTTTTCTCAGAATGGGTTCCCTTGTCATAATGTTTCAGGCAGATGCAATGATGCTTCACTTCCAAGAAACATGTCTTTTCTGGGAGCTTAGAATCCTCCCTCCTCCCCCACCCCACTTCGAAACTTCTAAATAGAGTCTTTGTTACATCCCATCTCTCTTTCTAGAACTGTACCAGGATGTTTACCTTTTACTGTCAGTGTGCCACCCGCTGATTTTTTCCTGGTGTTGCATTCTCTGTGTGTATGAGTTCGGAGCTTGCTTGCTTGTGTGGCCCTGTGTATTCAGCTGAATGCTGGTTCCTGGAGAGGTCAAAGCTTAGTCCATTTAGAAGGGGAGATGCACCAACAGCCCATGTCAGCAGCAATGACCAAAGACACTGCTGGATCTAAAAATACTACAGTCAAACACTGTAGCAGGTTCTGAAAGTCTCTTTGTAGAGACTTTTAAGTATGTTTATTTAACCAGACTGTTTGATAGTCTTATTTCAAATTCAGTGATTCAATACAGTCCTCTCCTCTCCTTTTCTTTTTTTTTTTTCCTTCTGTAGAATAAGCTAAAGTAGACAGAATGGTACATATTGGTTTAGACTGTTCTGTATCTGGCAGGCTTGCTTTGATGTCTTTGTTTCTTCCTTCATGAGATCCTGGAACTTTTCAAGTATTTTACAGGTCCTGGAGGGGGCAAAATAGGGGCTTAAGTTAATATTCTTAACACAAAAGGAAACTGTATCTTTAAAAGCAACGGTAAAGAGGTGGCTAGTTTGGAAAACAACTTTGTGGCAAGAGATGAAAGGTTAATGGACCTAAAATAGTGCTCTCCAGAAAAGTAGAAACCAAGTCTGTGTGAAAAAGTATAAAATGTAGCAGATTTTTTTTTTTTATAAAAAGTGGTGTGAATTAGGGTTAGGGGTTTTAAGGTGAATTGGAAACATAAGGGGAAATAAAACAGCAGCCACAAGTAGGTAGATTTAATGGAAATGTTGAAATACTTCTGAAGGCCGAGAAGAATAGACGTGTGAGGAAGCTTAGTAGGCTAGGAGCAAGTCAAGAAAATAAAACACATTAAAGGAACTAATCACTTGATGAAATGTTTTGAATGGCTGAAATATTTAAACAGGAGATTCTGGAAGGATGTAGTAGGCAAGCAACAAGTTAGAAAGACCAAACAACCTCTTATTTCAGAGAACAAGATGCAAGTTGATAACAGATAAGATTATCCAGCTTACTAAGGGATTAATGTCTAATGGAAGTCCATGTGTTAAATATTATAATAATGAAAAATGCTGATGTATATTGCAGAGATAAGGGGCAGCAATATGATAGCAAGTCACTTTTTTCTGCTCTGAAGGAAAAAAATCCATCTTTAGTCTATTACAGTTTTTGAAGTCTGTAAAGCAATTAATGGATTAAACTGCTCTGTTTCCAAGAATGAATGTAGGGCTTTCACGATACAAAATGCCAGTGGTAGGATGCAAGGCCCTTAGAAATATCAGTACTTCTAAATTAATTTGAAGAAGGTAGAGGAACTCTGGAAAAACAGCAAGGGTAAGTTTGAACAAAACACTCAATGAAAACTTCTGATAAATATAAAATCTGTACAACGGAAGGACTGGAAATTATGTTATGCCACCTCATGCATGTCTTGAAGTGCATTAAATGTTGTGCAGGCTTAATAATTCATTACAAGAGTAGATAGAAGTAGTGTAAGGAAGGTAACAGAGTTACCTTTTCACCACAATTGACTTTAAAAAGGTGTTAGCATGAGACAGTTAGGAAAAAGTAGGAGGAGGTAATGCTAAATTGGACATGGCATTGTCAGTTCTCTTGATCCGTTCATGTAAGGAAGGAGTAAATGGAGTTCAGCAACATGGAAGAATATTTTAAATTGGGATACATTGAAACATAATTAATGCTTAGTGTCATGAGGAGACAGAAGCTAAAAGCATTAGAGTTGAAAGACATATAATTGTGTTCCTGGATATATGGAGAGTAATACACTCTGAGTTTTGAAAGCATGCCATAAGACTTAAGATTTAGCTAGTCATCAGCTGCTGAAAGCTTCCTTGTGATCTATAGTATTTTCTTTTTCCTTTTTTTTTCATTTGGTAGTTCCAACTGCTTACCAGGTTCAGCAGGAGGAATGTTCTGTGAGAAACTAACCAGTTTGACGCATGCAGACATTTAATTTATTTTTTTTTCACAATCTGGGCATAAAGTTGACATTATGTATAAGTGATACACTGATTTTAGAAATACATATCCTGTGACTCAGTGCCAAGGTTATACTTGAAGGAAAATTCACCTGTTGATATTGAAAATGTCGTTTTGGCAAACAAACCACCTTGTTTTGCCACACAAAACAGAACTTACCTTTAAGTAAAGTCATAATAGTCTTGTGATTTGTTTAAATTCTTGTGATGTGTTTTTTGTCAAACTGGATGCCTCTTAAGAGATGCAAGAATCTTTTGTGTAACTTCCATAGCATCTTCTCTAACTGCCTGAGTGTTCTTTTTTACGTTTTTCGTATTGTGAAATTATCAGAAAGGTCAAGAGGTGTCTTTGTGAAGGTGCTGTGTGTTTTGGTGAGGGGGATGCTAGATGTAAATGGGATGAGGGAGGGAAAGTAAGCTCATCAAGCTTTAAAGTTCTTGTGGATTTTGGCTTAGTGCAGCTAATACATAGGTATTTTGTGACTTTCTCAGTTGCTGATGTCCGAAACTGGTATGAAATAAGTAGAATTTTGACTTACTGTTATTTGGTGCTTTTGCACGCACATCTTCTATAATGCTGAGTCACAGCAACCAAAAATTTGTTGAAGGCAAATTTGTCTTCATGGGAAGCGTGAGCTAGGTTTGGTTTCTGTGTATTCTGGCATTCACAACCCCAAACAAAAGTTACTTGAAACAACTTTATTAATAATTTAGTTTATTCTTAACCTAATTTGTTTAAAATGTCTGAGTTTTCTTATTTTTGTTATACGAACTGCTGAAAGGTGCACGCTTGTTTTTTGTAAAGCGTGCTTAGGGTGCATTAGGATTTTAGAAATGTTGGGATTTTTTTTTCTCCTGGCTGGGGATGACTGTCAAATGATAGAGATGACTGTCATTTTTTTGCACAGTCTATTTTTTAGATATGACCTTAAAAAAACATTGTGGATCAGCTCATTTTGTAAGTGCAGGGAGGATGTGCTGTTATCTTAATGAAAACATAAATTAATACCTGCTTTAAAAGAAAAACAGATTACACTTCAGTTTGGCACACTGGAATAATCATTTCTGTTATTTCATGTAGATGGGCACATTAACGTGAGGGTTTTTTTTTAATGTTGGTATAATCCTGTGCAGCTGAAAAGTTTAATTCCCCATCACTAGCTGCTTTGTTTTGCGACTTGTGGGAACTTTTTGGTTTCAGGGTAATTGTGGACTGTGGGCTTATAGAAATCAGGGTGAGGGGTTTTCATTTAAACAGATTTATTGCACTGCAATGACTTTGAATGTAGTGAAGGAATTTGTGATTGTAACTCAGATCAGAAAGGCTCAGTAATAGATTTGAGGGTGTTTTCCTTTTAAGTTGACCTGGCTTTTTGAGAGTCAGGTTTTTGGACCACTTGCTCAAATTAAAATCTTTCTGAAACTTTGAAAAAGTATCTGTCTTGTTAAGTCAAAGTGAACTTTTACAGAAGTGGAACTTAAAGCATCTTGAAAATACCTTTGTGCTAGTAAATGTGAAGTGCTTGATACTGTTTATAATCTCTTATTGATCACACTCCTTCTCACACCACCCGCTCCCCCACCTTTGGTAAGACTTTTCCAGTAAACCCTGTAAATGCATTACTAAATCTCTTCAGTGGTCTTTTTTTTTCAAAAAGAAGCAGCATAGTCCTTAAACATTGACTCAAGTGCCCAGTTGTGTGGTTGTCAGTGTGCTTAGCTAAGTAATGCAGGCTCGTGTCGGATCAGTTTGAGACAGCACCAAGTAATTCTGCTAGTGTTTTTTTTTTACTGCAATTAAAAATATGCTTTCTGGATCTTTTTGGTTTTGTGTGTTTTTTAGTGTAAAAAAAAGGAAGATTGGGGCCTAGCAATCTGGTGTTGGCCTGATTTTAGGCATGTTACTTGAAAAAACCCAATTTTTTTAATAAGCACAGAAGATCTTTCTACTCAATTGGCCCTTCAAGATTAGTAATTTTGCAGAAATACTTTTGATATGGTGTTTGTTTATTTTCGCCACCTTTTCAGCCCTGTTTTCTTTTGTGGAAAGTGAGGCAGTCACATTGTTTAAATGTGACATCCCTACAAACCTGGCATCAGTTCTTCAACGTTTTTCAGAAAACACACTCTATTTGCTTTTCTCCTTTTTTTGTTTGCTTTTGAGCAATGTTGAAGTCTTAAATTTGTCTGTAATATTAAGTTCCATATTGTGCAAAATTGTATGTCTTTTCAGACCTCACATTGTCTTAAGTTTTAAGGATGTTCTCATTTTTAAGCAAGTACCAGTTCAGCTTGCCAAGTGGCCTAGAACTAGAATAAGCCAAATTTGCTATAGATTAGATGGATTAGTACTTGATTTGCTATTTCACAGGTTTATAAAGGTGCTAGAACAGAAACAATTGTGAATTAAAGCCTGCTACTGGGCATGGAAAAAAGACTAATAAGACTAGGAAGCTGGCAAAATAAAGCAGATCTGAAAGGTACGGAGAAGGGTAGCAGTTCCGTGAAGAAGTCCCTTTGCTACTTCCAGGTTTTGACAGAAAGTCCCTACAAGTCTGAATCCTGTTTGAAGACTATATGTTGTATTCACATTTAGCTATGACTCTTAGGTTACATTTGAAGCTTCTTTAATCTTCTGGCCTTTTGGGTGGCAGAAGGTGGTGGATATTTTTCTTCTCCATCATTCTAGTGTGATGGTTACACTAGGGATGTGGGTCCTTCTGTTCTGCATAAGTGAAAGTCTGTCATTCCTGCTAGGGAATGGCACTTCATGCCTACAGCTTTCCTCAGCCACAGAAAATGAAATTCACATGATCAGTTTGTTGCCTTGTTAGAGCTAGGTTTTGATATATTGTATCACCAACAAAACCTACTTTGTAGATCGTAACAATTACCGTAACTGTTAATTTTATAGTGCCTGTGAGACTTGTTTCCTAATCCCATTTTACAGCTAGGGAAAGTTAAGCAAAGGTTTTAGAAATCATTTATGTTGTGCTTGAACAATAGCTTTTTGTAGTTGAGGTGGTTAAATATCCTTTCCCCTTGATGTCCCAGGCTTCACAAGAATCTGAAGACATCTGAAATTAGAAAGTAATGCCCCTGTCACTTAGGTGAATTGGGTGTTTCTACTGATGGGCATTCCCACAGATCCCTGTAATCCAATATGTCTTGTCAAATGATTCTGCAAAAGAAGCAGATAAAGTCTTACTAAAATATTCGTCTGGTTGAACAGTTGTGTGGCTTTTTTTTTTTCCAAACAAAAAAGTGACAAGAAAGTGACAACGAAGAGAGAAGTCAGTCTGCTGATTTTTCTGTATTTTCTTATTACCCTCAGATAACGCTGTCAATAGTATAGAGACTTGGTGGATGTGTTTTCATCTCTTTAGGATGGTGGTAAATACAGGCTGTTGCTATATAAGTTTGTCCAGAGAAACAGCATTAATCCCAGGTGATACTTTTATCATTATACACCACATATTATTGTTCATGGTTCTATTCTGAAGGCTTTTCATTGTCTATCACCTCCATGAAAGCTGATAGCTTACTTCCATAAGATTTAAATATTTGTGTCAGCATCCTGAACATGTTCCTTTAAATTGACAAAAAGCAAATTAGGAGGACTTCCCAAAAGCTACACTTCATAGGGAAAAAACCAAATGCATTTGTGGTCCAAATTATGGATTTGTAAGGAATGTGTAGATGAGAATAATGAATGACCAAGTGCTGATTTCAGGGTAGTTTTTTTGAATAGGATAGGTTTTAGACTGTGTAAGAGTATCGTAAGATGATGCATCCTGTCATCAGAGGTCAGTGAATTGCTAGAACATCTGTCCAGGCTGTGCTGGCATGGTATCAAGAAGCATGGTTGTGAGGAAAGTTTAATTTTCTAGAGGGTCTACAGTCCTATAGCAGAGCCAATAAACAAACAAAAATCTCCTTGGAAGTAAAGGTTTTGCAGTGTAGCTGAAAAATTTCTTACCTTGAATAATTCCAGCTTCTCTCACTGCTTGGAGTTCTGTCTTGACAGTGCCGTTTCCCACGCAGGTTGTTCTTTCAGGGCTGACAGTGCATCTTTTCACTGTCTCTGTGACAGCAATCTAAAGGAGAGACAGCAGTTTGATGGTACAGTCGAGCTCACAAGTGTGCCTATAGTGAGCCTTTTCCTTCTGACAGCTGCCTCTCTTAGTTTGGAAATGTAGCCTGGTAGTATGTTGGATCATGGATCTTCAAGGTAACTTTTTTATTACCTACACTGTTTTTCTTCAGCCTCTTTGCCTTCATTTACAAGTCTTCGTCTTCTGATACATTTCCATCAGTAGGTAGAATTTCTTGTACAGGTCTGCACCTCTGAAATACATTTTTTTCCTTATTCCTAGCCCTAATTCCAAAGAAGGAAAGTCTGACTCTAACAGTCTGATGTCAACACTGTATTTGGTAATCTTAGTTTCGGTCATCTGGCTTACATATATCGTTATGCACGTCTTGATTTGTAAGACTTTTGTTTTTACATCTGCACACCTCTGATGTGGAATATCTGGGAGTGTTAGTCACATGACATTCCTTCTTGAAAAGCCCTTAAGCGTAGTGACAGTGACATCTGACTTAAGGCAGGGAGTTCAATTTTATCCCTATCTAGGTGATTGCTTGGGACAAGGTAAGTCGTCGCATTAAGTAACTCTGCGTTTCCCAGTGTCTCTGAGTTTCTTTGGCTTGATAAGCAAGGAGAAATGTAGTACATCTCCTTTCTCCTGGAAATGTGTGCTTAGCAAACATCCATTTGACTTGTAGGACACTTGTCTTGATCAGCAAAAACTTTAGGGATCACCATTTCCTCAGGGAAACACAGACATTCAGGAGTAGATGGTGTTTTCCATTTTACTAAAAATATTTTTTTCACGGCAGCCAAACTGAGGAGGAGAAGGCATCTTAGGGGTTTGAGTGATGCTGAACAAAGAGCCAAAGAATACACAATGAAAACTCCTCACTGGGTCGCCAGAGGTTTTTATCTATAGATGGGAGTATCAAAAATGTGGAAAGTACTATCTTTAGGAAAGAAAAGATGGGTAGAATATTTCCATGACGACCACCATAGATTTTGCACCCAAAGTAACATTAATTTTGATAGTGCATAGAAGATCCAGGGTTTTCTATTTGCTATGAAGAAACTTCCATGGGTGAATTTAAAGTTAAAAATTTAAATTAAAAAGTTAAAAATTTAAAGTTAAAAATTTAAATTAAAAATTTAAATTAAAAATTTAAATTTTTAGTTAAGCCACAACAAAGCTGCTGAAGATGAGTGAGAAACAATTTGAAATTGTTTTGGCTCTGTGGTTTGGTCTAGGGGAAGGGCTATGTGCTGAAAACTGGACATTTATAGAAAACAGGCCTTAGACGACTAACAACTAACATAGGATTTCTTTATGTCAGTCTTAAAATTGTGTGTTCACACTGGATAGATCTAAAGTTGCTAACGCAGTAGATATGGACTACATGAAATCCTTGATGTGGTCATTGAATTTTTCACCAGTAGTTGGGGAACCAGTAAAAGAATGATGAAGACAAAATTGATTTTAGAAGGTAGTGAGAGTCTTGCAAAAGCTGCTTTTAGAAAACAACTTTGAATTTCATAGTTATACAGGTTAGATAGCCACGTATCCACTTTATGTACCTACCTGTGTGGAATTTTGTTTATTTAGTAGCAGTGAGGAACTACTATGAAAGAAATTGTTGAACTCCTTACTAGTTGAATTTGGTAAATTCTCAGTGGTGAAAGAAGCTTAGTTTTTTCCAACTTTAATACAAGAAACTTTGTGTTCCTACTTGTTTGGAGGTAGGAATTTGTAGGAAGGCTTTACTCCTGGTGTACATAATACACAACTTTGAAAAGATTTTAAGTGTACAGATTACTCAGAAGAGGGGGTTTGTCAGCCAAGGGGGCTGTCTTGGAAGTCAGAAATGAGCATATCTTAAATAGAAAATAACTCAAGTTGTAAAAATAAAGAATAAGAAAGTGAGGAGCTGAGGGAGTCAGAATTCAAGTAAGAAAGTAAGTGTTGTGTCTCTATTTTCAGTGGATGAAATTATTATATGTAAAGGGAGAGAGCAAATAGAGTTCTGAGAAGCAAATGAAAATCCTTTCAGTTTTGCTTCTGACTTTAAGGTAATAAATTGATATGCAAGTTGGTAAACTAGGCGCATAGGTACAATAAGAAACAATAAGGAAACTTGCTGATGATGTTGGATGGTGTCTTTCATGTTTAAAAAACATTGTAACATCATACAGAGGAGCTACATAGCAGAAATTAGGTGAAATGGTGTAATGAGAAAGATGCTCACTATGAACTTTCAGGGATTGAAAGTGAAGGTGTGAAATGATCACAGGAGTGCTGAAGTTCTGATATCTCAAATAAAAGAAAATGTGATTTTTTAAGTTGGAAAAGATGTGTTTCAGATAAAAATGGAGAATTATTTATAAAGTCACGGAACACCCGAGATCTTATCTGGGCTGTTGCATATGCCTGTGTTTGTTCATTCTCAAGGGCGCATTGACTAGAGTGGTTGCAATGCTGTTTTCCTGTTAGGCTTGTACGTTTTTACTCATGGCTGCCCGTCTGGTGTTTCAGTTTATTTTCTTAATTCTAAAATATATCCAATATTTATTTCATAATGTTTTAGAAACAAAAGTAATTTTGTACTCGGTGTTTATTAGACTGAACTTCTTTTTACAGTTACAATCCAGGACTTCCCCAAATATTTTGGGTGTTTAATACACAAGTAGTAGTCAAGTAGTAGTCACTTGAGCTGAAAATGGGAAGAAAATGTTATTGCCAAGCATATTGCAAGAAACATGAACACTTTAAGCTCAGACACCAAAACACAGGAAGAAAAGGGTCTCTAAATTGTTAAGAATGATTGGGAACTTCTGGCGTTCTGAGATTCATCTTTTTGTAGGACCTTTATTTAAAAAAAAAGCCGTTTTAGGAAGAGCCTTTTCAGCAGAATTAGGTCACTGAATGACTTACCTATGTGCTCAGGTTTTTTAATTGCACTGAATGCAATATATGGCTGATGTTGAAGGCAGTAGTTTTATGTCTCTGAAGTTTTTAAAATCTCAGTTGGTGAAATACAGCAGCACTTAAAGTAATGCCTGAAATGTCTTCTGTGAAAGTTCTGATCATCAAAATTCTTATAAGTGGTTGTCAGGCAGTAGCAACTTACAAAGAGGCTGTAATAAGAAGCGCATTTGGATATCCTCTTTTTTTAAAAAAAATCTTGTGAAAGTCTTTGTGCAAACTGAAAGAAGAGGAGGTTAAAGTAGACTCGATGATACGTTTGGTATGTTTTAAATAGGAAATCTAAGCTGTTGAGATTCTGTATACACTCATGTTGCTCTATTTAAGTAAAAAGTGTGCAGGAGATCATTTATCACATGTTTATTCTGTGCTTGTGGAATTTGAGGTTGGTAGCATATTTAATGCAATGTGTTAAGGCATTTGAAAGAGACCTTTAAAAGCCCTATAGAATAACTTTTTATGTATTGTGGTTTCCTAAATTTTGTATTAGAGTTGCAGGTAGTTGCAACATATTGGAAATTCTGCATCTGTATGAAGATGCGTGGAAATACTGGGATCTTTAGAATTTGGTTCCCAACTCTTCTGGATTTAAAGGGGGGGTGTAAGGAGAGAAGTAGCAGCAGAACGAAGCACCGAGAACAGAGACCTGATCCACAGCCCAGTGATTTAAGGGGGATGATCTTTCCATGGAGTTTTATAGCTATTGATTTGTGTTAAGTAACTCCAAAGTGCAGCATTGTACATGTGAAGATTGTCACGGGTAGATACTAATGTTGATCCAGTGAGTTACATAAGACAGTGCTTGGAAGTCATAGACTGAAAAAAGCCCCTCTGCATAAACTGTGGCAGGATTAGAGGCTGGAGGTCGAGAGGAGGGTAAGCATTTTTGGTGGTTAAACCATCCTCACCTGAAATTTCTCTCTCCATTTTATTTTTCTTGTATGTCTTGTCTGGATGGGACTAATGCGGAATTGTGTTGAATTAACTTAAAATGTGGATTTGGACTGCAAAAAAAGCCACTGCATGGACTTAAAAAGTGAATTAAGCTAAAAAGCAGTCGAAGGTTCCTTCACTCAAAAGTGAAGACAGGGAAATGTAATCAGTTTTTTTAACTCTATGAAGAAACATAAAGATTTATTAGTGCAGCTTTCTTCTCAGTCCAGGTTGTGTTCTCTGCCTTGTAGATCTCAGTTCTGTTTTAATAAAATATTTATCTTACTCATGTTGCAGCCTCAGAGGGTAAACTAAATGTTTGTTAGTTGAGAGTGAAGAACTGGCACTCTGAAGTGACAATTCTGTGAAACTTTGCTTTACACCTAAGTTACTGGAAGTTAGATGACAGGATATAGGGTACCGTGGCTGGAATTGCATGGCTGCAGGGATTATGAGATGGAGACAATATAAAGTGATATGTTGTTGAAGAGTAGCTCTTTTCTGACTTCTCTTTTTAATTGCAATGCAAAGGAATCATGACGACCTCAGGAAAAGAAAATTTCCGACTGAAGAGCTACAAGAACAAATCTCTAAACCCTGATGAGATGCGTCGCAGACGGGAGGAAGAGGGTCTTCAGCTGCGGAAACAAAAGAGAGAGGAACAGGTAGGTACTCTACTACAGTTGTGATAACCATAACCAGTCCTTAAACAGAGTCTTTTCTTGCCCTTTAAGTTCCTCCAGAACTTCAGTTGTCCCTGCTCTGCCAAAATCATGGGTAGTGAGTCTTACATCAGAGTCCCTTGCGGACTTTATTGCCTCTTTTGCAGGTGTTGCAAAACTAAGAGCGAGTGCTCCTCATTCACTCAAGTGTAAGATTGGCCAGAGCACCTTGGCAATAAAGGTGATTTAAACAAAGCTGTCTGACTTTGCCTTGAAGATGATTGAGAAATTCCTGTTGTGATTTGTTTCTTTTATTTCTCCCTGT
The DNA here is from genome assembly GCA_033558185.1 of Dromococcyx pavoninus. Lineage (NCBI taxonomy): Eukaryota > Metazoa > Chordata > Aves > Cuculiformes > Neomorphidae > Dromococcyx > Dromococcyx pavoninus. The sequence continues at coordinate 55,683 of JAUMJL010002200.1, read as the reverse complement.
GTTGCGATGCCTCAAATCTCTGTTCAAAGAGTGGCAAGCTGGGGTAAAATGGAAGGAAACATTGCAGCTAAAATAGGAGCAGGTCTGACCAACTGCTTGTAAGTTGTAGCAACTATTTTCTTGAGGGAAGAAATAATTTGTATTGATTCTTCTCAGTTTTCTGTTTTCAAGTTTCAGCTCATTTATGAATTTACAAAAGTACATGCTATGTTTATGCCTGTAAGGCTGGTACCTTGAGTAGTGGATTTAGTATGTGTTGTAAGCAAAATGCTTGAGAAAGTGCTTGGAAACGAAGCTTCTCTACCTGCTTGTATCTTACTAGTTCTTACTATTTCATTTTCATTGCAAAGTGGCTGGTGCTCTGCGGCTTTAATCGGGAAACAGCAGCAGTGACAGAACTTGATCAAAACCATCTTATGATAAAAATAGCAGCACCGAACAGTTCTTTTTGTTCTGAGTAGTGTTCAGTAGAACCTTTAAGGAATTGCTTCAATTTCAGACAAAGTTGTAATGAAGCCTTTTTTTCATCAGTGAGGTTTCTGAAGTTACAATGAAGAGAGGCATTTGCTTGTGTTTGGAATGGTAGGTCAAACTTGTCATCTGTTCTGTTTAATGTTGCTTTCACAGCATCAATACCAGATGCTTTCAAGGAAGGTCGGGGGAGTGTTCTGAGGCAGGATTGCAGCACTTGTTGATTTTGCTCAGTAACTGCAGGTAGCATTTCCAGACTACTGGTAGCGCAGAACAGTCTTATTTGTAAAGCCCTTACTAAATTAGGAAAAATCTGATGAGTCATTTTCAAGTCTTACGTGTGCCTCTGACCTCCCTTGGATGTGATTACCACAGGTAAGCTAAATAAAGTGTGTGACAGTATTTCCTTCTCTTAAGAATAAGTATTAGTCCTAACTGCACTAATAGTGGGACAGAAGTGGAGCTGCAAGCAGAATCTGCTGATCTATAATTTGAGACCTTGTGCAGGTTCTTCTCTTTTATGGATTTGATTCATAGATCATTAAGTTTGTTTAAATCTGCTCGTTTTTTTTTTTTTGTTCGAGCTGAGCGGTCCCACAAAAACAACTTCAAACCTCTGAATTTTCACATAACTTGCCAACATATAAATTTTGGTTTAAGATTGTATTTGAGCAAATACTTGTTTAAGCCTGAGTAGCCACATCATACAGCAGCTTAGAAGGAATAGCATTCCACAAGGATGTCTTATCGCTGACATAGCGTTGCTATGGACTTAGCTGTTTTGCATATTGCTTTCTCCCCATCTTCTCTGGGGAGAAGAGTAACAGCAGGTCTGTGTCAGGGCTGTCTTATCTGTGTGCAGTGGTGCAAATCTGACATGGCTCAATGTTGGAGACTTGTTTCCTGAGCTCAACAGGCCAAGCAGCACTCCCAGACCCAATTTGTCATTGCTAATGTTTCTTCCAGCGAGACAGATTGATTACAGGGAGAAGCTGTAGCTTCTCTAGCTCTCCTTATGACAACTGAAACTGGGTATGTTCTCTAAGTGATAGCAGTTAAATTCTGTTCATCCCAGTATAATTTCTTTAGACCATGGGATCATCCTCCAAAGCCCTCTTTGCCAGAGTAACTGGGTTACGGCAGCCTCTGCAAGGTGTTCTACAAAAGTCTGCTATACACAGTAGGCTTTTAGGTCTTTGAGCCCCAGAATCCTCTGCCAGTCAGTTGCAGGAAAGCAATTATCTAGAAGCTAGAGATAGCTCATAGATGAAAGGGGATCATAAAGAAGTGAATAGCAGTGAGGATTTTTCAGAATTGTTTAGAACCAGTATTCTAGCATGTTATTGTTTTTTTTTTTTCGTTTCGTCCATGACTAAACTTCCTCCATTTACCATCAGAATGAGTCCCACAGCCAGACTTCTTTCAAGTGATAGCATATGTCATTTTTATGGCAGCTTAACGTGACATGCTGTGTATGTATTGGCTATATAATATATATTAAATACTTTCTCTTAGTTGTTTAAACGCCGGAATGTTGCAACAGCTGAGGAAGAAGCGGAGGAGGAAGTGATGTCAGATGGTGGCTTCCATGAGGCTCAGATGAACAACATGGAGATGACTTCTGTAAGTGATGAGAAAGGAATACAGTGTTTGAAACTGAGCAGTGTCTTGAGGGGAATTCCAGAAAAATGTGGAAAATGGCAGTCAAAGAGCTTATGGACAGCTCTTAAACACCTGTCTCACCCTGAAACAGATTGCATGAGAGAGATACGTAATGGACAGAGTAATTGCTCAGTGGATATGTATGTGAGAAAGTTGTATAAAATGTCATTGTTCTGGGCAGGCTGACTAGTTCTGGAGTTGATGTTCACCATTATGGATGATTTTATCAACTGTTGCTCAGAGCTTTTTTTTTTTTTAAAATCTGAAATTCATGATGCTTGAAACATGGAAATACAAACCAGACAACGCATTATTGCAATTTCAAAAGGGGCTGGATGGAAATCTGGTAGCAGTTTTTCAAGTGACACAATTTTTAGCTAGGGTGTTTGAAACACAACTAGGCCTAACTTATCTATTTGCACATGTCCTCGAACTCCATTCCAAGCTGTGGAATTTCATTCTACAGAAAACCTTTTAGTGGAAGTCAGGCTCTTAAGCTTTCTCCCTGTTTCTTTACCATAATCCTCTCCCTCAAAAGGAAAATAATAAGAGATTCAGGTTGTAATGGAGAGGATAAAGGAAAATGCAGTTCTCACTTAAAGTCTGAATGCTGATCTTCATAATTGTGTCTATATTCAAGAGTATGCAAATGATGAATTTGTAGAAATAGAGCTGCATTTTGTTTCAGTTGGTGGTTATACCTGTCTTGAAAATTATTGAGAAATAGATAAATGCCTATAAGCAATGCAATAGAGTGCTCATTGAATATATCATTTTACTCTTCAAGAGTCTTTAAACATCAGATGAGTCCTAAATACCATTAAATAATTTATGAAATGAATAGGTGGTTAAAAAGTGAGGCAAGGAGCCTATCTAATTGAGATAGGCACTACCTTTATACAGTTCCCTATTTTAGATATCATTAATTTCAGGGTCTTAAAAGTTGGAGATGAGAAGTTGAAGGAAAAAATCTGACTTTCCTTATGCTTATTTACATGTATTTACATGTATGATGAACAGAATGTCAGATTTTACCTGGCATAAGAAAGGCCATTTATTCAATTTAACTATATTAGTGGCAACCCTCAATATCATGGACAATTTAATACTCTTTGATTATGATGACAAGCATTAGACTTGTCAACTCTTCTAAACATGACAGGTCTTGTACATTTTGTTTGAAGAGTGACTGAAAATGTGCATGTTGCAGAAATCAGTAGCATAATTGGTATGGTGTTCTTGCATTGTAGTAATTGCTATTCCAATTTAAACTACATTTTGAGGAAGCTGACAATTTTACATTTATTTTAGAGAAAGGGAGGTAGAAAAAAAAGAGGAGAGAATACTGGTAAGGGGTTCTGAAGAGTAATTTTCTTGCCATGGTTTAAGTAAATTTTGATTTTGGCTTCCAGAGAAGAAACACTATACTTAAGAATGATGTTGCTTATGTAGATGTACATGTCTGATGAGTCATTTGTTGTCCATACTGGTCTTGTTTAGGTTTTTACACAAGAAAAGACAAACTCGATACCAGTTTAGCAAAAGTTTTATCCTTTTTACCGATAATCTCAGATTTTCTTTTCCCTTTTGTTCTCTCTTGCTCTCATTTTGTCTTTCCTGCCTGAATCCTAGAGTGCAGTCATCACTTCTGATATGATTGAGATGATTTTTTCCAATAGTCCAGAACAGCAACTTTCAGCCACCCAGAAGTTCCGAAAACTTCTTTCTAAAGGTAAGAGCTGAAGTTACTTAGAGAAAAATGTAGAGGCGTCCCTGGCATTTGTTTTCACCTTGACAGCAATAAAGATTTGAGTTTCATGCAGAAACTTCTGGATGAAGCTCTGTTTTGCAAAATGTCAGCTAGGTGTTTGTAATAGTTACTGCTGTTCTTGAAATGTGTAAGATTACTAAGTGAAGCAATGTGTTGTCTGCTCTGTAATGTAGGTTTAAATATTGTAGGCGGTGTTTCTATGGCTCAGACATGCTGATTTACTGAAGTTGAGCTCTGCATGTCTGCATGCCAGTGACCTTGCAAAACTGCTGCTGTGAAATTGATCTGCCTAAATTAATAAAGTTTTGAATCATGGGTTACCTCATTACCTCAGAAGTCAAGCCAGAGTCATGTTGTGGTGACAGATAGGAATCCAATGCCTTTTAGTAAAGTTTAAGCAGTATTTTAGAAAAAGAACACACTCTCAGAAAAGAGAAGTCAGTATGTCATTGGATATCATTTTGATGCAGTAATTTGACAATTTCCCTAGAAAGTAATTAGTGTCTCTATCTAATGTTGCATTTTATTTTAAATAGAACCAAATCCTCCGATAGATGAAGTCATAAGTACACCAGGAGTGGTGGCCAGGTTTGTGGAGTTCCTCAAACGAAAAGAAAACTGTACGTTACAGGTATATAAATATCAATGTATCTTTCTGTATTACGAAGATGTTTGGTGATGCAAATCAAGTAGAAAATATTAGTGGTTTGCTCAAATACTTCACTGAGATAACGAAGCTGGTTTATCTTGAGGGTTTTTCGCAATTCTGTTTCTAGGTGGCTGATGGGAGCGGGATAGAAAGAGGTCTGGGTTGTGTTGTGTGCTGGCTAGGATGGAGTTTTTGTGCTGCCTTTCTCATGTAACAATGGGAGTTTGAAATAATGGGCCTCAAGGTGAAATGCTGTTAAACTAAACTTCAGTGTCTGACAGCTGGTAATGTTTAAAGGACAAATTTGAGTAGGAAGGGTTAAACAGTGCTCTCAGAGGGGTGGAGGACACCTCATCAAAAGGAGATACATCTCTAGTTTAAATAACTTGAAAAGCAATCATAGACTGAGTCAAATTTGCATGGCCTTACTGGTGTAAGATGTGTTGTATTCATTTTATGTGAAATAACAGAAGTCAGTCTAAATTACTACATAAACTTACAGGCTTGTCCTAGAGAGTTTGTAACAAAGCATTGAAAATATAATATGGGATACATTGCTCTTGGTATTCCATTCTGACTGGTTAATTTTCCTTCGTCTTATCAAATCTGTCTGCATGCCTGGCAGTTCAAGGTCTGCTGGTAGAACTTTTTGCTGTGATCAGTTAAGAAGTTTCTCTTTACCTCACTTAAAAATTTATGTCTGTGTTTCCGAAAGTGATCCATGGCACAAGTATGAATTTTGGGCTTCCCATTCTAGGCATTCCTGAGTCTAGCCTACCTGTAGATGGAAAGGATTTTCAACTAATTCTGGAAATACTTGAAATACTTTTTTTGCCCAGATCCTATAGCTACTTGACTGATGGATTGAACGTGGAAACTCTTCCATGTTGGTGAACTTGGAACTTTGTGACTGTGCTCTATTTTACTTCTGTGTTGACAATGGAGTATCCAGTAAAAACTGGTAACAGGACGTGTTTGTCTGGAATTCCTCTGTCCAGTTTTTACTAAAGAGAAGTAGTAAATTTGCCTTACTTGGAAAGTCTTTTTGTGATGGTGAGAGGAATCTGAAAAAAGAACAATAAAGCGGAGGTACCATGATCGTCACTTGGATGAGATTTTCTTCCTGTTAATTCATGGAAAATCCTTTGCCATTTGCATGTGGCTATTCCTTAGTTTATGCATCGAGAAGTATCAAGTGTCCATCATGGAGAATGAGAGAAACTATCACTCAGCTAATCTTTCCATAAGGGCGTCACCTAATTGCCCTTTTTTCCAAGTTAGATTTTGGGAAGAGGTCAGTTTAACAGAACTTCATTCCACAAAAGGTGGAAATATCTTTTGATTAGCTCATAAGCAAAATGTATTTTATAAATAGTTGAAATGCAGATTTGAGAATGGAGAAGTACTTGCTATTCAGTCTTAAATTTGATTAATCTGTTTATACAGCGTTTCTTCTCTGTTGTGGGTGTGTGACTGGAGAGAGTGAGAATCCGAGTTATTAATTTTTTTTGCTTTACGTCCATCAAGTTTTGATTAAAAATGTCTCGTTGTGCATGTTCAGGAAAATCATTGCTCATTCAGTGAATGCAGTTATTGAATGTCTTATGGAAAGACTCTTTTTTCTATATATGTTCTTAATCAGTAAAGAAAGGCAGTAGAAGAGACCAAAGGCAATATACTTGCATAGCAAAAAATAATATTTGCAAAACCACGGGAAACCTGAACTGCTTCTCATAAGGAACTTCTGAAAATTTTGATTTTGACTGATTTCAGTAACACTTAACTGTATGATTCTGATTCTTACTTTGCAAATTGTCTGTTGTAATTGGTAATATCTCATACTTCCCCAACACCAATTCTTTCTGTCTTTAGAAGACATTTAGTCTTTTTTTTTGGTGTGACATAGAAGCTTCCTAGTAAACTTTCTTTTGTATTTTGTTTTCCAGTTTGAAGCTGCTTGGGTGCTGACAAATATAGCCTCGGGAAATTCCCTTCAGACACGAATAGTGATCCAAGCAGGAGCCGTCCCCATCTTCATAGAGCTGCTCAGTTCAGAGTTTGAAGATGTACAGGAACAGGTAAAGATTAAGAACGGTGTTGTTTTTTGCTGTTTTGGATTTTGTTTAGGTTTTTTCTTCCGTTTACCCAGAAAGGAACAAGGCAGTCCTGTAAGAAAGCATTTAGAGGAAACATAGTGTTTGGCAGTTTTGCACAACAGTCTCTGTTTACCTAGTATGTGTTAAGGTGTCTAAACAAGTACTGTATTTTTCTTGTTTTGTAAATTATATATTTACCCACAACCCATGGTGTAATGCAATTTGATCTCTAGTGGGTTAATATTTTTCTGTATATTGAAGATTTCAACAAGACTTCTTTAAAAAATTGCTTTAGAAATGAAAAGTTCATGCTTGTTTCTCCTGAAGATAAAGCATGAGTGGAAATTATAGTTTGTTCTCTATGGAAGAAATTATAGTTTGCTCTCTACGTTCTTTGCAGAACAGCTGAATATTCTTTTAAGGCCCAGAGGGATCTGTGTAAAGCACCGACCAAACGTTTGAGTCAGTAACTTCCACGAGGTCCATACCTTGTGTTTGAACAAGGATCTATTTTAGACATACAATCTTGCTTTAAAGACTTAGAATGATGAAATATTAATCATGTTAACAAACAGATTTTCAGTTAATCTTAATTCTAATATGAAAGTATGTACCTTTACTGTACAATATTGGCTAGCTTTGTGTCCAGGTGTTTGCTTTTGTTTCATTGTCTACACAGATAGTAAGCTCTCTGTTTTTTTCTCATGGATACTTACAGACCATAGCTTAAACTTTTCTTGAGCAAATGAAATAAGCTCTGAATTCTCGTTATGAGGGTATTTCTGTGATGGTTGGTTTGTGTTTTGATGACCCTTTTCTGAAAACTTCTTTGTTTCAGTATCTCTTTGTGGTGGTGAAATTACAAGCACTGAATATTCCATTAGTGCTGTTCTAGCAAAGCTGTTTTACAGAGATGGTACCTCATTTTCATTTCTAGTTGATACTTTGGTGTGTAAATACCCAGGATGTCTTTGCGGATTCTTTGCCACAGAAGCTGGCTGCAAGCTCAGGTTAAGCTGATTATCCAATATGATCCATTGTTCTTTTCAGAATCACTGACTACCAGGGTTCAGTTCACCATCCTGTAAGTTTGACCTTTATTCTCTGTTCGTAGATGTCTGACCTTGCATTTGGCTGTACTGAGATGCATGATTGGAGGAGTCCCGACTTATAAGCATTGGATTGCTTTGTGTAACTTGCCTTTCTCTTATAGCTGGCTCAGAAGGTACCACCTGTACCTAAAGGTGCCTAACACTGTCCACAAGTCAGGGTTTTTTTCCTCAGTTGCTTGTAGCTTTCTAGTTCTTGCGTTCTGCAACTTTGCGTTTTCAGTGTCTGTCTCAGGCTGAATTATTTTGGAAAAGGTTTTTTAAGGAGAAATTCAATTCGGATGCTTGAGGAAATTATATTAAAGGAAATATTTTTTTTTGTCCATATTTTTAGCTTTTTTTGAGGAAATGAATCTTCCTTGTAGAAACTAGATATGTGATAGAGAGCTTGGCAGAGTGGCAGATGGATGCTATGTTCTGTTCATCTGAAAATCCATCCAGGCTTAGCCTTTAGAGCAGGGGTGTGTGTCAAACTCACGGCCTGCTGACCGAATCTGGTCCTCCGCCTTGTTTTATCCAGCCCAGCACCTTGTTTCTACCTGGCAGCAGCGCTGAGCTCCTTATCCTTACACTCCTTGCCCCTATGCTCCTGGCAGCGCTGTTCATGTGTGCAGCGTGTGACACGCATTACGCTGCAGAAGCAGGAGAACAGTGGGAGCCGTAAGTTTGATGACACCCCTGCTTTGGAGTGTAGGGTTTTGGGTGTTGAAATTGGTCACATTAACGTTACTTTGCATATTCAGCCATCTCTTATGCAGTGCTGTTCCTGCACAGTGATTGATGCTTTGAGTGTGGTAAGGGCGGCTCCAGGTTTTGCTCCTAATGATCTTCTGTGCAAGACCGAACTTGGTTTTTTTATTGGCTGGTTGTTATCGTCCCTGCTGGTGTTTAGAGAGCAGGTGGGAAGAGTGAGCCTATTTAGAATGAGTTGTGCAGGATTCAGCTTTAAGATGTGTGAATTAACAGAAGAGCTTAGGAGTCACAGTTAAGTTTGTCTCCTTCCCCCTCTGCCTTCTATTAAAGTGCTGACATGTTAAAGTTCAGCTTGCCGGCAGGCAGTGGGTTATAATTACTGGAAAATATTTTTCTATGTAATTCAGGTGCTGAATCCATGATGTCTCCGTTACCACTATATCTTTAAATACCAGTTACAAGTTGTTCTGTAGTAAGCTGTGCTGAAGATGGAAAATGTACCCCTGCGAGCTACTACCTACACCTTCTTGCGATAGATTTCTGTGCTGTTGGTCTAGAGGTTGCAGCCCTGCTCACAGCTGACTTTGGGGTTATAGCAGGCCAGCATGAAAGAAATTCTGTTTTCCAACAACTTTTAAGAAACCCAGACACTTTGTAGTAATATCAACTAAAACAAAAATTAAAAGCTTTAAGCACTTAAATGGTAGCTGTTGTACTTCTGCATTACAGGATAGCATTGGTAGACAATAGCATGGTATTTTTCCAGATGACTCTGGTCTCGCTTGGTGTGGGTACAGATTGTTGCCCTGGTAACAAATCAGTGCATAGTAAAGGAGGCTTTTATTTGTCACATGGCCCTGTATGTTGAAGTAGGGACACATTGTAATGAGTGAAGGAGAGAAGAGGGAAGAGATTCTTGTGATTAAGGCAATTGCAGCTTTCTGGGATAAATGTATCTACCGATTAGTGTTTGGTGCTGCACAGTTTGCTTATATCAGTTTTCAGTAAGTAGGTACTACATATTTGCATTTCAGCACTTTTGCAAGTGATTTTTGTCGTTAGGTCTGTGTTTTGAGCAGATCTGGGCTTCTCAGGCTGAATATCTGAAATTGGAAGATATTTGTCCATAATTTTCTCCCCTGTAAAATCATAATTCTTCTCTCTCAGTAGTACTGCAAAGTTTATTGTTCACATGGATCTCTTCAGTGCGAGTCCAGAGGAGACCACAAAGATGATCAGAGGACTGGAGCACCTCTGCTATGAGGACAGGCTGAGAGACTTGTTTAGCGTAGAGAAAAGAACGCTCCAGGAAGACCTCACAGCAGCCTTTTAGTTTTTAAAGGGAGCTACAGGAAAGCTGAGGAGGGGCTTTTTATCAAGGAGCACAGGGACAGGACAGGGGGTGACAGTTTTAAGCTGAGAGAGGGGAGATTAGATTAGATATTAGGAATAAATGGTTTCCTGTGAGGGCAGTGAGGCACTGGCACCAGTTGCCCAGAGAAGTTGTAGATGCCCCATCCCTGGAGGTGTTCAAGGTCAGGGTGAATGAGGCTTTGATCAGCCTGGTCTGGTGGGAGGTGTCCATGCCCATGGCAGGGACATTGGAACTTGATGGTCTTTTAAGGTTTCTTCCAATCCAAACCATTCTGTGATTTGCAAGCAACTCTTTCTACCTTTGTAACAAACAACAAAAATAAAGGAAACTACAGAAAATAGTCTGGCTTGTTCAAGGCAGAAAGCTAGCCCTAAACTATATAGTAAAGGGTGAAAAGAAAAAGAAATATTGAAGGCTATGTTTGGTATCCCATTTATTGTGCTAAGAGGGATCCTAATTCTGTAGAGAGAAACGTAAGTTGCAATATAATTTTCAATATGTCTCATAGCATAAGCTAAAAAAATTTCATATTTAATATTATTTTAATTTGGCTTACTGGCTAATTGTTATCCACTGTTTTTGTCTTCAAGGAGGTTTTACAGACTGACAGCATTGCATTTATTTTTTCGATTTCAAACTTCCCTTAGCAGTGGCTCAGAAACAGATACCAGTTTACCTTATCTGATCATGATTTTTCATATTTATAAGCCAATTTTAGTCTGTTTTGCGCTTTCTTTTGCATATGCTACTTTGAGTTGGGTGTGATTCTAAATCAACAATTTTAGAAGTCTGTGTGAAGGAATCTTTATAACTATGTTTATTAAAGAACATGTATTTTAATAAAATAATATCTTGTGTCTTTTCAGAAGATCTGTTTTGCATTAAACTGTGCAGGCTGACATTTAATTACCCTACCATTCTTTAACTCTTTCATTTTGTATTGTGTATCAGTCTTTCTTAGATATTTCATATGATTCTTGGTCAAACCATTTGGTAGCCATTTTTCCCACTAAAGAATTGGAATTTGTTACAGAATTTACATCTTCATTGTTAATGAAAAACTCTTTGACTACGTCACCTCCCCACCTTCTGTTTTTCAGGTACTGATGTTTAGATTTAGTCACTGGCGTATGTTCTAGCCTTCTTCCACTTATCACAGTTTTTTATTCCAAAAGAATACTAGAAATTGAGAGATGTCAGCCTGAAATTATTCATAGTGAAGGACTATCAGAGCCCTATTGACATGCTTAAGGTTGACCTGTCTATCATTGTACTCTGCTGGACAGCTGGTGGCAGGCACATTCCCCTGCTCTTTTTCTGCTAAAGCAACCCATGTCTTTTTCCCCTCAGTATTTTTCCCTTTGTAGTTGTATTCCTATTCCTTTTGGTAATCATTGTTTGTTTGGTAGAGGAGACCTGTGAATCTGGTGTCCAAGTTCTGTTTGATTTTATATCAGCAGTTCTAACTAGATCTTGGTAATCAAAGTCAGGAGAAAATTTCTGCATGAGCTACTTGAGATATATAAATGGATGAGGTGAAAAACAGGAAACGATGATCAAACCACCTACTGAAAGAAAGGTGTTCTCTGTGTTGAGGCAAAGTTGAAGTCGTCTCCTAGGAATCTGGCCTTCTGGTATCCTTGTGTGCAGTAATCCTACCACATTTGTATGCAAGCTGATCTTCACTGTCCTCATCCCAGCATTAGATCTGTTTCCCAAGTCAGCAGCCAAAAGTAGAGAAACTGTTGATTCTCACTCCTAATAGTTCTCCACCAAGTGCTACAGGCTCTATGTGCTGTTGATGATTGGTTTAGCACTTCACTTGGTTTAAATATCCAAAGGCCTAATGAAGTAGTGGCTGAGAACCTTTAGAATGCAGGGGAAAGTGGAAGATTGTCAGAAAGTACATGGATTATTCACAGAAGGCACCGTATAGCTCAACAGTGCTCTACAAAACTTGCACGTACCTCTTATTGACTACTGAAGTTATTCAGCATTGCAGGAAAAAACACTGGAGTTTAATAATGAGTAAAATAGACTGGACTTCGGCAACAATCTGTACACCACTATTAGCAATAAATGGGAAATTATACAGGTGTATAAAAATAGACGCCGTCAACTGACAAGGCAGCATTTGCATTTTCAGTTTACACATGCCTTTGCTACCTAATATGTTGGTTAAGAAGTCAGACTACAGATCTTAATGACAGGTTCTTTTCGTCTTCAGGTCTGGATGTGGATGTCAGAAGGTACTGAAATTCAAAATTTTTGGAGTATTTTTTTGATCTAAAACTCTGTTTATTGGAATTAAATATCCTTTTACCTCTAACAACTATCCAGAAAAGAATATAGAAACGTTTAGCATGTGTAGAATGAAACCAAAATGTTATAGCAACCAAGGCATTTGCGTCTTGAGGAGTGCTCAAAAGAAGTGATGGAAATAATTGAACATTATTCAGAAAAACCTTGAAGACACTTGTCATTATTCCTGTGTCCTTGTGTCCTCTGTGGGAGCCATGATGAAGCTTTGTATTTACAACAGTTTCTGATGAGAAAAGTTTAAATGAGCTCGACTTGTGTTCCTCTCATCTGAAGAGCTGAAATAATTCCTTAAGGAAAGATATCTTCCTTGTTAAAAGAAACCATGGATGTTTTTCTAAAAGTATTTCAATTTTTCCACATTTGTGTCATTAGCATTATGAGGATTTTTTTGCAGTCTCCTCTCTTACCAGGTCCTGTGATACCAGACTACTCAGCCAGACCTCTCTTGCTGTAACAAAGCAAGTGGAAAAGCAGTCGAGATACTGTTTGACTTCTCTGGTCAGACTTTCTGATGTGAGATTTTCTGTTGCAAAACCAATGTGTCATTCAGGGTCAGAATGGATTCCTGGATTAAGTGATTATCACTGTTATCAGCCCTAAAAATAGATATTACTATAATGGCAGCAACAGAGTCTACAGACAAGCAAAATGCAGTTTCCAGTGGTGTTTTAATGTGTGTGAGGGTGTCCAGGCAAGGAGATTGTATTTTCATACAAAGTTACCCACGTGTTCAATAGAAGGAAATCATTGCAAATTCAAACTTTTCCCCTTAAATGTTTTTAAAAGATCCACAAATTTATATAGAACCAGCTGAAACCTTTGATTTATTCCCCAGGCTTCTCATTATAGTGGAAATACAAGCGTTGCAGTGAGCAAGGAGTATGGCTTCTTACAGTTCTAATATGAATGATATTTTGCAGGAGGTGGCATATGTTCTGTCTCTTAAGCTAATTTTTTCTGTTAGCTGCCTTCTTGAGTCCATGAGGCTGCCAGACCCAAGATTATATTTTTATTTCAAACCAACTGTTGTCACAACAGGTGTAAAAAAAATTGGAATGAAAAATTAAGTTTTCATGGTAAAGATCAGTTTTGGAACTATATTATGTAGTAATGGCTGTACTTTTTCGCAGCAAAGGTCAGTGTAGCCTGGTACCCTCTCTGCCTATGGCTGACAGCAGAAGCCTGGAAAACAGTAGGAGGACAAAACAAACTAATCCTTCCCCAGAACAGTCTCCTAGTCTTTTAACAAATTGCAGTTCAGGGACTTTGATCAATCTCTCTATGATATTATTCGTAATTCTGGTATAGAGGAGGAATCTTTTTATTTTGTATCTAGGAAGCTGGCATCGGTATCTAAGTTTTGTATAAACATTTTATCTGGTTTTTACTGTATTAGCTTTGCAGAAATTTGCTAGTGGTTTGGGGACTTGAGTGGTTGGAAAACATTTTTGGAGGCTGTTTCATAAAGTAGCATTTTTTTTCCACCTTTTAAAAACATGTTGTAATAGAAATCCAATGCAACAAATCATTTGACATCCTGTTGATAATGAATAAATAAGCTTTTGTCATATTATCCAAGAGTTTCCTTTAGGTAACAAATTTAGCTTATTCAGTAAATTTTTTTTAGAGGGGTGATTTATTTCAAATAGTTACAGAGAGAAAAAACTGTTTATTTTGTATGGGGAACTTGTGTATGATCAATTGGAGAAATAGTAATGCGCTGTGATGCGTTTTACTGCTAATAAATATGTCATCTTCAACTGCAGAGAAATTTGGTGAGGTTATGCAGCTGCTGTCCAGGATGAACAGGACTGCTTTTGTCCTCTGCTTTGCAGTATTTGAAGTATTTCCAGTAGTTGTGTAGGTATTTTATGGGTCTTGGCAAATAAGCAGATACAACTATCTATGACACTTAGCCCTCCACTAACTTTAAATAATTAGCAAATGTGAGTTACATACACCTTCTTTTGTGACAAAATATTGTCTGTAAATCACATAGTATTCATCAAATGGCTTTTATGCTTTGTACGGACTTTTAAATTTTTTCAGTTATAGCTCTTCATAGTGGACAGTGATATCAAAACCACCTCTTGATTCAAACATATAAATCAAAAAAGCATCTTTCATTCTCATCATATTAGGGAAAATGGATTTCATGCTTCTTTAATTACCTTCTCGTATTTTGGATCTTTTCTTGTCAAAATTAAGGGTTGCAGAAGTACTGATGTCCAAGGGAGTAAATATCCGTCCTTATGTTTTGTCATGCATATGACTTTAGTCAACACCGGTTAGTTCTTGTATAGTTTTTTCTTAAAGAATATATGCCAGTGGCCACCTGAACTCTTTGATTCTGAATATTGGTTTACTTTGCATATAGATTCTCATTTTCGTCTTAGTTGGTGTCAACATTCTCGACTGTGTAAACAGTGCATGCTTTTATGGCTTCTTAGGGAATACTAATACAGGCTGTTCTACACATTTTTGGGTAGATACAAACTTGCTTGACCTGTGTTGTGAACATCTGGACTTGAACTAGTTCTGAACCAGGAGGAGTGTAGAATTGGTATGTCACTAAGCTTGAGAAGATAATATCATCTCTGATATTGGGGACACAGCAAGTCTGCCTGCAAAGATTGTGGAGACATAAATGTTGGCTGTTTTAATATTCCTCTTAGATCTGTGTAAATATTCCTGAATGATATAATAAGCTTGGGTGTATATATGTAATACTCAACCAGAATGCCTTCCCCTTTTGTACATTGTCCAGGGTCTAACAGTGAGAATGGAGTATCTCCCACTCTAATACATACACTAAATTGGTTGAATTGTGAGAATAAAAGCAATTACTATTCTGTTTTTCATTGCAGGCAGTATGGGCTCTTGGCAACATTGCTGGAGACAGCACTATGTGCAGAGACTATGTATTGGACTGTAATATCCTGCCCCCTTTATTGCAGTAAGTCTGTTTGCGTATGTTTTTCAGAATTTTGCTTGAGTGTCTGAAAAGACTGAAGTTTGAATTTTGCTTGAGTGTATGAAAAGACTGAAGTTTGCTTTTTACCTTAGAGAGTAGTAATGTTCTTTTAAATTGTATACTAATCAAATTTTAATGGAGGCTCCTGAACTACTTCTGTAATGGAGCTAAAATGGAAACTGGTTTTAGGAGCACCTAAGATGGAATTATTTTATTCTACAGAGTGAGTGGATGCCTGGGCTTATTTATTTTACAGTCACAGAATAATTTAAGTTGAAAGGCACCTCTGGAGGTTGCCTGGTCAAACCCTTTCTTCATAGAAGGTGAGATCAGATTAGATTGCTCAATTACTTAACTGCTGAATTTAGAGCATCAAAGGTTGAGTCCATAACGATCTGGGGCAACCTGTTGCAATATTCAGCCACGACATGGTCAAAACCAATGTTTTGATACCTAATCGGAATTTCCTGTTTTACCTTGTGGCAATTGCATCTTGTCCTCTCACTATGCACCTTTGGGAAGGATCTGGCTTCCTCTTTTCCACCTATTAAACTGTTGTAGGCAGCAGTTATACCTTCCTTGTAAGGCTGAAAAATCCAGGTCTCGAGCCCTCCCATTGTGTGTGTGAAAATGCCTTGTTTAGAGGCTTCACACTGTTTGAATTAATTAACCATCTCCGCAGACATCTTTGTCAGTGCTAGGATTGATCCTGCGTAAGGGGACTCGCAGTGTACCAGTGGGTGGCACAGCTTTGGTCAGTGCGATAGTCCTAATGTGAGAGGGCAGTTCTGGTATGCAGATTCCATGAAGATGTCAGTGTTACAGCTCATCATACCAGTTGGGCTTCCTGGGTCTCACTGAGCGGAAGCTGAACTCTGCAGCTGGTGTTTGGATGCCAGCCCTTAACAACTGCAAGAGGAGGCTGATTTGGAGTGGTCTGTAGAACTATGTTCTAAAAGGAAGCCAGTAGGCAAGGCTCTTGTATGTTGGAACTGGAGTCAGTGGGCACCGAAAGTCTGTGAATGGTGCTTGCTGTGAGATGCACAACTGTCTTGAATGCTTACCTGGTTGTACGTGTTTTTTGAGGATAAGTTTTGTTGTTCTTCAATAGTTAACATACAAAAGTGTGAAAGTGGAGCTGATAGTCTGAGATTGACATAAAAATGCACTTCTGTGAAGACAGTACTCTCCAAAACTACCTGCATGTCCTGCTACTTGGAGTTATTTTGTCATGCTTCCTTGCAATTAAGTGAACACAGTTGTAGTCTAGTGGTTATTGTCCTTGACAGGGTACAGGGTTCAAGTGTCTAGCATGTGTGTAGTATCCAGCCATCAAGCATGAGTTTCCTCAGGATGTATTTTTATAGAGGAAAGATGTATCATGTTCTGCCATGTTGTGTGTTAAAATGTAGGCCTGAGTTTATTTTAATGATTCGTGTAGTTACCCTGGAGAGTTGTGTGGCTTTGACTTCTAAAAAGCAAAGGTTGGAATTCTTTGTTGGTTTGTTTTAGATTGCTTTCAAAACAGAATCGTCTCACTATGACTCGAAATGCTGTATGGGCTCTATCCAACCTCTGCAGAGGGAAAAATCCTCCTCCGGATTTTGCCAAGGTAAGAGAAGTTTGAAAGAAAATGAGATGTGAGGTGGCAGTAGCCCAGTAAGCAATAAGGGTGGTGAAAATTAAACTAAATATCAGAAGTACTTCAGCATTTGTCTGAAACAATGCATGAGCTTCTTGGAGATGAAGTGTTTGAATCTGTTTAGTCCTTTTGGCAGACACTCATAATCACTGTGTTAATGTTATTGCCTCCTAGCTTTTTGTTACTGTTCCAGTACTGACGATGACCATTCTGTAGCAGAACAAAACTCTGTACATCTTGGCTGCTGTAACACAAAGTGTGGCGCAGCTTAGCTGACAAGTATGAGTTTGAATTGCCTGACATTTTACTGTAGAGGCTGAAGAATTCTCATAGTGCTTTTCTGCTGATATGCTCCTTGGTACTTTTTAGCTGCAGCCCTGCATAGAAGTGCCTCCTAGGGGTGACATTTTCTGAGTATTGAACCTTGAGATGCCAGTACCTAGTCCTATAATGTCACATAGAAGATTAACTGACATATTAATAAATCTTCTGGCCCTTTTATTTGCACAGTGTATGTATCTCTTCTTAATGTCTTGCAGGTTTCACCTTGTCTTAGCGTGCTTTCCTGGCTGCTCTTTGTCAATGATACAGATGTATTAGCTGATGCCTGCTGGGCTTTGTCCTATTTGTCTGATGGCCCCAATGATAAAATCCAGGCTGTGATTGATGCAGGAGTCTGCAGAAGACTTGTGGAATTGCTAATGTAAGAAACTTGTTCTGAGAATTTGTTCTTTATCTGCTCTTTTTGCTAAAATTAAAGTTCCAGCAATAGCAAGTTTCATTAGATGTCTTAAAATGTAATAATTTCCAAAAAGCAAGATTTGAGTTTTAGTTTCACTTGCCTGTGTTGTCTTCTCTATTTGTCATGAGTAACAGAAAGAGTGGAACTTTTCTTGCTGTAGTCTTCCTCTTCCTTAAGAGGTTTTTTTTCCTGCATCTAAAAGCTGCGTTCTTGTAAAATCCCTAATATATACTGGAATTTTCTCTGTGCCATTGAGGTCCATGTTATAAACAAGAAATAATGGGTTTCAGTGATGCAAATTGAAAAAGTCTGTTAAGGCTTATAGGCGTAAAGCAAATCTGATCCTCAGTTGAAGAGTAGAATGTATTACCTAAGGTAATTTTAAATAAGGAAGTTTTTTCATTAGAGGAAAAGAAAATCCTTACTTCACTCTTTGTTTCCAGTCCTGACCTAACAATGATGATGATCAAACACCTGTAGGAGTTAAATACTCAGCTTCTATCCATGTTCCTATCTCTCTTATTATGTGCCTTTGTGCATGCTACTTTAAATGTATCATAGTTAAAGCTGACTACTTTTTCCTCCCAAGGATGCCTGTTCTCTGAAGTACTTGTATTCCTTTAATACCATGTTTTATTTTTATGCTGCTGTATGATATTTAAAGTCCTAAATATTTAGAAACCCTAGAAAGACTTACATTAGCTTAAAATCAAAGAGTATTTTGATTCAGATACTGAGAGTTAAGGCAGGTTTAGCATGGTTGATTGGTGTTCCTTCCTTGAGGATGTAAAGATGGAGATACTTCAGGATGGTTAACAGATCTTTCTTTGGTAATTTTAGGCACAATGACTACAAGGTTGTATCTCCTGCCTTACGAGCTGTTGGGAACATCGTCACAGGAGATGATATCCAGACCCAGGTATGGATTCACTTGTGTTGTATTGCAGTTCACAAGCACCTCCTCTTGTTCCTTTTGAAGTTCAGAAGTGAAGGGTGGATGATACTGAGTTGCATCAAAACGTGTTTTTCAAATTTTTTCTATTCAGTCCTGAACTGCTGGTGATTATTATGTAGTTTTGTCTGGGATTTTTATATGGCTGTACAATACCCTTTGATTTTTAATTTTTTATTCTTATTTGTTTAAAACAAGTCTACCTCTTAGGCTGAATTTTGTGCTGAATTATGTGTCGTGATGGAACTATTGAAGGCCTGTCATATTTAATGCTGTTGACAGTCTATGATGTTTATACCAAAAAAGAATGTCTGGTTAGATTTTTGGATCATATGTAACTGTGTCTGGGTACCCGTTTAGAGAAGCAAACACGTGCATGTTTTTGGAAAAGTGACTCCCACCACTGTGTTGGAATTAAACCGCAAGAGGGGAAATCTGATGCTTCAGAGGGGACCGGGTTGTCATCGTGCTGCTTGATAGGTTTTGCAAGGGATAGCAGCTCCTACCATTTTTGAAAATCTGTGAGAGCAGAGAGTCCATGCCTTGCATACATGTGTTACCTGTGATCCACTGGCTGGTGGCAGTCTCTTTTTGCATGTAGATCAGAAATGAAGATGAGTCAACAGCATGCTGTTCGAATATCTTACCACTGGGAGGAGGTTAACATGATTATTTTGATTGTTACAATATTTTTTGTTTAGCTGAATTTCATAGTCATGCTTGTATTTTTTCAGTGACATTTGTTTTGCAGATCACTCATAAGAATGACTGACATGTTTTGTGATTTCATAGTTTTGTTACAAACAAAACCACAAGGGATCGCTGAATCACATGTAACAGGTTATTAAATACTGCATAAATCTTAGATTTTAATTGAAGAAAATGTTTAAACTTTTTTTTTGCTGCACACTGTCTTTTCAGATGAACATTCTGTAAGGTTTCTTAAAATTCTAGGGGACTGTTTAAGTAGGATAGTTTGATAGTCCAGCCTGGAGATTGTGCTCTATGCTAAAGAGGAGTACAGAATGCATATAAAACCCCTTAATTGTGAGGAAGAGCCCAGCTTTGACAGTTGATACATTTTTTTAATAGTAACGCAACATACAGGACAGTTTCCTGGAAACGTCTCTGTACAGCCTCAGAGCACAAACCTGCTTTTATGTTATATCTAATTTCCAGCTATTAACAATTATCAGTTCTTGGGAGTTGGCTAAGATAGTATGGATAAAGAAGAACATGAATTTTTCCCAGAAGATACCTGATACAGTCCTGAAATGTTATTTGCTTTTCTAATATTAATGCGGAGTAGAAAAATTGTAGGGATGGGGAGGTGGCGGGGATGGGATATGAGCAAGGGAATTCAGTCTGCAGATTCCACAGTCAGAAGTTATCACCATGGTTCTGCTTGACTATCCGCTTTTTGACCTCTACAAACAGACTGAATAATATCTCATAAAAGTCTGTACCACGCTGTTCTTTCTAAGCTGCCTGCTTTTGCCATATAAGGCAAAAGTACTGTGCTTCTTGGTAGGCTTCATGGTGGTTGTCATTTAATAAAAAAGAAAGATAAGTGTTCCATTTTTCAGTCATTGTATCTTGTTATGCTCTTTCAGGAGATCAAAAAGCACTTCAGTATCACACATGACATAATCAAGTACGCTGTCTTGTAACATAGCTGTTATGGAGCATTTTCTCTGGTACTTTGGGCGCTAAACACTTTAATTTTGGAAATGCAGATTTTTCTGCAACTTTTCTGCTCTGCAAAATTGCGGGATTTTTACTTTATTTTTTGCAATTTTTTAAAATAGGAATTGCTCATTCACAATGTTGCTGGAGACAACATGGCCAACAGTCTGCCCCACTGTGCCAGCTGACGTGGAAAACAGAGGTTACTGGAGCTTCCAAAAATACAAAAATACAGAAAACAAGATGACAGGGAAATACTGTCACCTTATTTTTGTTTGGTTATAAGGGGCTTAGAATCTTGTGTTCAGGTCACACTGAAATCATAATGAAGACATTATCTCTTACCTGAATTACTCAGTTGTTTTCCTCATTTGCTTTCCTGCAAACATGTATTTCTTAGTTCTTGCTCATTTGTTTTTTTTGTTTTGGGTTTTTTTTAACTTTTTGTGATCATCTGATGGAATATGCTTTTTTAGATTTTGCAGATGACGTATTCCTTCTTCCTGTGATTCTTTATCCTGAATTACCTCTAAGGTTTGTGTTTTGTGTGTTTTTGTTTGTTTTTTCTTTTGTATTCAGGTAATTCTGAATTGTTCGGCCCTCCAGAGTTTACTGCACTTGTTAAGCAGCCCAAAAGAGTCTATCAAAAAGGAAGCGTGCTGGACAATATCTAATATAACAGCTGGAAATAAAGCCCAGATCCAGGTAACCTTTTCAGCTATGATCAGTAATCTTTGTCTTGCAGGCTAGAAGAAAAACACAGCAGGCGGTACATGCTTTGTGTCTAAAGTGCGTATCAGTATGTATACACAGTCACAGATATGATTGCATATAAGCAGAAGTATACTATAGGCTCTGTGTAATTAGAATATTTCAATGGCTTAATCACCTCTCAAATTCAAGTGAGTTAATTTAGTAGTCATCTACAGATTATAAGGGAGGAGGTGGTCATGCTAGAGAATGGCAATACGAGGCTAAACTCAAGAAAACCTTGTCTTAAATAATTTGCTTCGTGCCTTTGACAGTCACTAAGGTATAGAAATTCTCAAGTACAAAAAGAGAAAGCTACAAACTTTGAGATTCAAATAACTTGACATGTTTGATTTGATATGAACAGCTGCACTATAAAATACTTTCTTTATTCTGGTTTATATTTTCTTGTGATTCCTGATACAGGCAGTTGTGCCTAACCAAATCCAAAATTGCTATTAATTAAACTGAGCAATTATGGAGAGTGTTAAACATGTTGCATTGGGATTTGTCATTTCTGTTTGTACCCAGTTTTGTAATCTCTTTATTGTAAGTGATAGCACAGAGAAGGAAATTGCAAGTCTCACTCCCTTACGTCAGTCTTTTCAGTTAGGCATCCAAAACACCACGTCTTTGTTCAGAGTCTGGACTTAGTGTCAGCCTGGGAAGAATTCCCAGGATGTGTCTGCAGATGGTACAAATGAGAGATAGACTATCACTGCCCCAGAGAACAGTTTTTCTTTGACTAGATAAAGAAGAAACTGTTAAACGTATTTTGTTTTCCCTGGATATGGAGTTTTTTCAGGAGAGTTGTAGTTGGGGAGTTTTTTGCTTGGCTTTCAGGAATAATGCCTCATTCCTTCTCTTTTTCAGAAGTGATGGAAAAAAACAGATTGTAGTGAAACTAGGCTTTATCTTATTTATATATATATATAGACATACACACAAGAAGTTCCCAGCAAGGCATGCGAATGAAAGACTCATCTTGTGAATTAAATTTAATTCTTATCAAGTTAAATTTCTCAATGCTGTTCTCCCTCACTGGATACAGAGAGTGTTTTCAGAGATTGCAGAGGATTTATGGAAATAATAGAATCATAGAATTGTTTGAGTTGGAAGGGACCTTAAAAGCTCATCCAGTTTCAGCCCCCCTGCCATGGGCAGAGATACCTTACACTGGATCAGGTTACTCAAAGCCTCATCCAGCCTGGCCTTGAACACCTCCAGGGATGGGGCTTTCGCGACTTCTCTGGGCAACTTGTGTTAGTGTCTCATCACCCTCAAGGTGAAGAGTTGCTTCCTTTTATCTATTCTACATCTACCCTCTTTCAGCTTAAAGCCATTACCCCTTGTCTTACCACTGCATGTCCTTGTAAAAAGTCCCTCTGCAGTTGGAGATATCTATTCTTTAAGGAATAGCAGAAATACTAGGCATTAGAAGGTATTTGTCTCACTAGTTGGTAACCAGGCAGAAAAAAATCATATTTGCGCAGAAGGTAAACTGAATCCCATAATACATTAGCAGAAGTGGCCAGAGAGTATTTCTTTCCTCAATAGCTTTTTCCTTGGAAGACAATCTGATGCTTGCTAGTCTTATATCTGATGACCCAGGAATGTGATTAACCCTGTTAACCTAAGGGATGGAATTACTTCTCTTTTGGCAGAAAACTGGCAGGAGACTGTTAATGCCCTGCATGTTTTTCCCGAGGAAAGTGTATTATATCCTTTATAGGTGATGCTTGCAGTCTTGGTTATGCATTTTCCCTTACAAAGAACATTCACCTGGTGAAGGGGCAGTGTAAAGTCTTAATACATTAAATGGGGTCTTCATCTTTCTCTTGGAAAGCATAAGAAACGAGGTTAATAGTTCTGTGGAATGTAAATCAGTCTCTGCTAAGCTTCCTGGAATTAAGAGTGGATGCTTGGAAATGCTTATGCAAGAAAAAACTTACAAAGGTGAAAAGCTGAGTACGTCCTTCTTGTGTGATATGAGCATGTGGCTAAGATTGAAGTGGAACTATGAGCAAAGAAACCTCCTACAGTTGTGTTTGCTCTGACTTTCTCAGTCAAGATTTTATTTCTATCACTGAAGACCATGTTTTTTGTCAGATACAGAGAATGATGTGGTTACTTAATGTAACCTTGGTAGAGCTCCAAGAATTTTGATTCTGCCTTTGTTGTACCTTGTGTATTAATCTGTGGATTAGCTGAATTTCTAACAAAGTGCTGTGTAAAATCAGCAACTGTACTGCTATTACTTACTGCATCAGCAATTGTAATTGCTGTACAATTAGCAGTGCAGAGCAGGTAGTGCTTGTATTGAGGCAAAAATGGTCTTGCCTTTGCTTTTCTTGCAGTGAAGAATTTTTTGGCTGCTTTATCCATGCTGCTACTAATGTAGAAACAGTGGGAAGTAGTATTTTCCCTCTAGAAGGCCTTTTCTGCTTTTCCTTAGAAATCAGAGTATTTTCTGGGAAACAGTCCAGCCCAGTACATTTTCTTAACTTTGTTTTTTTCCCAAGTCTACTGGGGAGTTGAACCAGGATGCACAATTGTATAGGAATGTTGCAGACTTTAGAAAAGAAGAACTTAAGGAAAATTGGATTATCCATCTGAGTCATTCTGTAAACAAATAAGTTTCAGAAGCGACAACAGAAAGTGAAGTTTGTTATTAGAGTATATTTTCAAAACTTCATGATTTCTATTTTCATATTCTTCATCTACTGAAGATACAATTATAAAGAGTCTTAAAGATAACTTAAACTTCTAGTGTGCCAGAGCTATTTCAGTAGTGCATTCACTTTGTAACTTCTGCAAAGGTATTTACTGTGCCACATTATCCTTTTCAAGTGAAGGAGTAAGTGCCTTGTTTGCACAGTATTCTTACACCTGGTATCTGCTACTCAGACATGTAAAAGTAGGGCTTTAGGTGGAGAGTTTTACTATTGTTGTCTAACCTCCAGCAATACAATGTGGTTGAAGAGCTGCAGTAATGCCCCCAAAAGAAGGCTCAAAGCCTAAACAAAAAAGAGATTTACAAAGAAATGCTAAAATCTCTGGTAACATGAGCTAAGTCTGGCCCTTCAGAAGATTTAGATCTGGAAGTTGGTCAGATGTCTTCAGTAACAGATTAGTGATGCATGTGTAGCGAAACTAGAATGGATAATTGCCTAATACTGGTCATTTGCTGTCCAGTGTAAAGCCTGAAAAGACTCTGTCCAATCACAGCCAGAGTGGTTTCAGATCAGTAGGTAACTAAGTTATCATTAGTTCACTAGTAATCTAAGCTACCCAGCCAGCTAACACAGGTGACAGTGATTTGTCTTTACTGTGAATGGGCAAAATAAATACAAACTTACACAGTGGTAAGAAAGGGTATAGAAAAAATCCTCTGTCTTCTAAAATGCTGTAACATCTTTTTTTGAAAACAAGTAAAGATGAAATAATCTCTCCTTTGTTAAAACAAAATATGCCTAATCTAGCTAAACAAAATGTTTAGTCCATCTATGCATCTTTCTGTTTAGTAGTGTTCAAAGATTTTGAGGTGTCTTATCACCAGTTTAGATGATGAGATGCGTTCTGCTGAGAACAGATTAGAATTGCTTTGTGCCTTGGAAAGGTGAGGTGGAAAGGTATGGAGATGGAAATAAGTGCAACGAGCCATTAATATTTCACCTTCACTTCTAGCAGAAAATTCTTCAGAAGTACAAAACCCCCTTAACTGTGCATAGAAAAGTAGTTGTGATTGTGTGAGTAGAAGCTTGCTTTCTCAGGGGTCTTGCATCAGGAAGGAAACACAGTGTTGACTAAATCACACATGTACATTTAAGAGTCCAGCTTAAAGGAGCTGTCACAGACAAGCTTGTAAGCATGTTGATATCTCTGGTCAAGTCCCAGGAAAAACCGGGAGAAGCTTCTCGAATGTGAAAGCTATAGTTCATTTAAGAATCCCTCAGGCCCCATTCAGAGTAATTGAGAAACACTGACCATCCTAAGTGCAAACCCAATTTAATTTATACTGACAGTTATAAAAATAGGAGTTAAAAAATAGCGGGTTTGATTCTGAGTGGGAGATAACTGTACTGGTAATGATGACGTACTGCAAATCATGGCCCTTGTAAGGCTTAGATTTTTGGAACTGCTGAGGGAGGACCATTAGAGGAAAGCTGTGAGTTAAAGGATGTTGGAGAATGTTTACAACATAATTGATTGGAGATCTTGAGGGCACTGCTTGTTGGAAGTAAAATTGGTAATTGCAGGTGTAATTTGAATGATTATCTTGTGTTGAAAGGGAAGTCTCATCGCAGGTGTGTAACAAATTCCAGAAAGACACTAATTCTTTAGTTTCTAATCTCCACCTAGAGAATATCATGTGAGATACAAGGTGTGATGAAACCTCCGTTCAACTCCAGAGCTGATACATATGCTTTTCTCAGAAAATTCCTTCTCTGAGGTATTACTTCAGACAACTTCTGCTCAATGTGAAAATCTTTGTAAACATTTGAGCTGAAAAAAACACTTAAAAATAATTTCTGAACTTGGAAAATGCTGTTTGGTAAAGTGTTTCCTGTAGATGTTCGTGTGATAAAATGTCTATTCTCAGTAGTTGTGAGGACAAAGGATAATTTCCATTTGGGAAGAATATCTGATTTAACTAAGTTCATGGATGAACCTATTTCATCTGTGAGTTGAGTATTTTTTTTCTAAATTAATTTCACTTTGCAATGAATTAAACCATTCCTCTTGAGAACTGGCCTTCCTTACAAAAGGACTTCTAAAATGCTGGATACAGCTCTAAACTAAACAGTTTATTATTTTCCCTTCTCCCCAGTCCTTCCAGATTGCTTGATAGTTCCTACTAAGGTCATATACTGTAGCCAGACCTATTCCAGTCTCTGTGGTACTAATTGCACTTTGAACATACACAATCTTTAGCCAGAAATCCGACAAGAATAATTTCCGCACATGGTAATTTCTTTACTGAAAGATAAAAGTCTGCCTGACATAATAAACCATATTGTTACAAGTTACTAGCTGCCCTAACTAGTGAATTGGTGCTCTAGAGCAGTTGGGATGATAGAATTCTATGGAAACTTTGGGTAGTACTCCAGCTGTGATCTAGCAATTCATTCTGCTTGCCAAGATGGAAATCAAATATTTTGGTAAATCTAATAGGGATTTTACCGGACCAATATTAACACACAGAGCTATATTTAGTGTTAAGATTGCATTGGGTTACAGGCCCCACCATCCACCCACTCTAAAGTATTGAAATATAAAGTTAGAGGGAAGGACTTCTATATTCATTTCCACTTCCATACTGCCTGCAACTCTGTTTGGTAGCGCACTCCGAAGGCTTTCACTGCCATTCCTAAAGTGAAGACAGCAGCCTATCACAATTAGGTTCACACTCAAACACTATCAAGTAAACTGTCTCTAGTGTGAAGTTAATATAAGGTAACATGCATGAAATGTGTGAAACTAAGTGCTGACTTTCTTTCATAGCTGGTGTTATTAAGGCATGGGATTTTTGGTTTTTTTTCCCCACCAAAGGTGGAAGTGAAAGCCTTTCAGAGTGTGTTATCAAGGGTGCCTAGGCAACAGAAAGTATGGTGGAATACAGCAGTCTTTCCCCTTTTTATTTCTGTGCTTTTAAGGTTTGGGTTGGATGTATGTATCCTGATGCAGCCATGATTGTCACTAAGTATAGTTTTTGTTTGTTAATTTCCTAGTTTGTATACAACTTTGCTGTACTTCAGTGGATAGCTTCCCCAGTCAGGGAGAAGGGGAACTACATCTTCCTGGGAGTCAGAAGGAGAACTGAACAACTGGAGCTAAATCCTGACTGTCGGCCCTCCTGAAGGGTATGAAAGGCTGTCACATACCTCAGAAAATGTTGTGTCTAACTTCACAACCCGTTGAAAAGCTATGAAAGGCAGTACATCAGCCACAATCTTCCATATCTGACAGTGAAGACATCATAGGAGTTCTCTCCTGTTGACAGGTTAAGAAACTTACCACTTCTTTCCTAATATACCTTAAATTCTCAAAAGAACAACCAGAAACCTGAGAATGGCTTGGCATGATAGCGACAGGATCTGTGCCATATTTTACCTCCTTTAGGGTTTTCTGTGCTTGCTGAAATGTGACATGGGCAAGTGTACCAAATGATGCATTCCCTGTCAGTTTTAAAAACTCTGGAATTAAATATCTTTTTATAAATTGGGGTAAAGATACAAGCTAAGAATTGTTGGAGGCTCTTCTCCAAAAAGACCACAGTAACACTGGGAACATGGGTCCAGTCTTGTTTAACATCTTTATCAATGATCTTGATGAAGGCATTGAGTGTACCTTTAGCAAGTTTGCAGATGACACCAAGCTGGGTGGCAGTGTGGATCTGCTTGAAGGAAGGGAGGCTCTGCAGAGAGATCTGGACAGGCTGGATTGATGGGCTGAGACCAACAGGATGAGGTTCAACAAGGCCAAGTGCAGAGTCCTCCATTTAGGTCACAACAATCCCATGCAGCGTTACAGGCTTGGGGAAGAGTGGCTGGAGAGCTGCCTGGAGGAGGAAGACCTGGGGGTGTTGGTTGACAACCTGCTGAACATGAGCCAGCAGTGTGCCCAGGTGGCCAAGAGGGCCAATGGCATCTTGGGCTGTATCAGAAGCAGCGTGGCCAGTATGACCAGGGAGGTGATTGTGCCTCTGTACTCAGCACTGGTGAGGCCACACCACGAGTACTGTGTTCAGTTTTGAGCCCCTCTCTACAAGAAAGACATTGAGGTGCTGGAGCGTGTGCAAAGAAGGGCAACAAGGCTGGTGAGGGGGCTGGAGAATAAGCCCTGCAAGGAGAGGCTGAGGGAATTGGGGCTGTTTAGCTTAGAGAAGAGGAGGCTGAGGGCAGATCTCATCACTGTTTACAACTACCTGAAAGGAGGTTGTGATGGGGTGGGTGCTGCTCTCTTTCTCGCAAGTGACGAGTGACAGGACGAGAGGGAACGGCCACAAGTTGCACCAGGGCAGGTTTAGACTGGACATCAGGAAGAATTTCTTTACTGAGAGAGTGATCAGGGATTGGAACAGATTGCCCAGGGAGGTGGTGGAGTCTCCATCCCTGGAGGTGTTTAAAAGACGGGTAGATGGGTTTCTTAGGGTTATGGTTTAGTAGGGAGACAGGCACAGTTGGACTCGGTGATCTCATTGGTCTCTTCCAACCTTATGATTCTGTGGTTCTATGGAAAAGGAATGACATGATCCACACAGAGCTGCGGTTTGCTCAGGCAAACTGTGAATCAAATTACTTACATCTAAAGTGTTTAGTTTATTCCATTGTTTGCACGAGTGGTCTGAAATCTTCGCATGCTCGTTGTGGTGGCAGGACTTCAAGTAGGAGCAAAATATGACATTCATGACAGCGTCATAGAATCACAGAATCATTTAGGTTGGAAAAGACATTTATGATCATAGAGTCCAACCATAAACCTAACACTGCCAAGTCCACCTCAAACCACGTCCCTAAGTACTAGCAAAAGACAAAGAAGAATCTTTCAGGTTTAAATTTAAGAATAAAATCTGGTTTCTGGCTTCAATGTGTGGTGAGTCCCATACATCATACCATACCATACTGAGGGCAGCAGAGCTAAAATACTTTAAATTCCTTTATTCTGCCTGAAAACCTCAGCAATCAGTGGTGTATATTGCTATCTTTTTTTTTTCTGTAGGACAAACCATAAAATTGGAGGCCACTTAACAAGATGCTGTTCATTATAGTGCAGGCTCTTCAGGCAGCAGTAGCAACCTTGTGTAAACTGAGTAGAAGATTGCTTTATATGCAGTTTGGCATATGTAGGCTTAGTTGTCTGTGTCAACAGCATGAAAGTCCATTAAAACTGAGATCTGAAGTGTTTCCTTCCCGACTCTGACAGCAACGGTTTTGTACCTATGCCATCATGTTAAGTAGGTTTGGCCAACAAATATTTGCTATGCTATTTAAAAAGCAGTTGTAAATTGAATCAGTAAATAGGGTAACTGCAATCCAAGTAACTGAGAAGCCTCTATGAACTGGAATTTCCAGGCAGGAGGAGATGAGAGTATTAAGGTTGTATTCACAGCTGCCAGCTAGGGTGGTGACTATAATCTTGCTTTGTTAAAGATAATGAGAGAGCTTGCAAGTGCAAGAAAACAATCATGCTGTACGACTCGGTTGCTTCCACATTTATGTGATGAATAATATGTAAATACACCATG
Organism: Dromococcyx pavoninus; assembly: GCA_033558185.1. Lineage (NCBI taxonomy): Eukaryota > Metazoa > Chordata > Aves > Cuculiformes > Neomorphidae > Dromococcyx > Dromococcyx pavoninus. The sequence goes on along the minus strand of JAUMJL010002200.1, from coordinate 26,541 downwards.
CCATCGCTTGCATGCTAAATGCAAGAAAATGCACTTAGTATTGAGCAGCTCAAAATATTAGTTTAATATATGGCTGCTGAAGACCTGCTCCCTAATAGCGGCTACAGTGTATTTAGATTTAGCACCTGTGCAGATGTAATAAAAGTCTGAAAATTCATTTTTACCAAACTTTACTCTTTAAAAATGAAATACTATGAAGTGAAGACGCTTGATTGAAATAAATAAGAAGAATAGAATGTTTCCAAGAGACAGGCAACCCTCTTGGAAGGTGACAGCACAAGGATGCCAGCTATTTAAAAAACAAAAGAAATACAAAAGAGTGACACTTCAAAAGTGAGGGCCAGATTTGCTGAAGACCTGAGTGTTGCAATTCAGTTCAATTTCAAATTACATTTGAAAATTCAAATTTCCATTAAAATTGAATTTCAGTTTTATGGAAAGCTTGTAGTTACAAGTCAAGAGGGAGTTTATTTCCAACAAATACGAATGGATGCAGTTGGGGAAAAATTTCAGTGTTAGTTGAATGTTGTTTAAGAAGGATAGGCCTTGGATTCCCTATTATGCAGAAAAGAGATTTCTAATGTATTTTGAAGATACCACCTCAGTGTGTAGTAGTGGCAGCCTAAAATCAATGTATTAGAAATCATCAAGAAAGGGATTAAAAAAAAAAACAAAACAAAAAAAGGAATCCTTTTTCTTATTCTACTATAAATCTTCAATGTTGCCCTGTATGTAGATCCATCTTCAGAGGATATAGTAGGAGTGGGTGCTAAGGAGAGACCATAAAATGTCAACTGGATCCCATAGGAGGAACAACTATATAGACTGAGAAAAGCAAAGGGAGATGTGACAGAATGCTGTAGAAATAAAGGTGGCATCTGAGAAATTAAAGAGTGGTTGTTCTTTGGGTTTTTTTTGGCAACATCTCTGATATCTCTTCAAGGAATTTGCTAGATGCTACATTTAGGACAAACTAGCACATAACCTCTCATACAGGTGTAGTCGAACTGGAGCTTGTTGCTGCAATTGTGAATACTTAAAAATGAGAAAAAGAAAAGTAAACATGACTAGAGTTTACACTTTCCTGTGCATCTGCTGTTGGAAGCAGGATGTGAGTGTTTTGTTTTTACATGCAAGCACAAGAGTAAGTTGGATTGGAAAAATCAATATAAATCTTCTAAAAATGATACAGGGTTTGAAGTGTTTGTTTTAAGGTTTAGTTAGCCTGTTGGCCTGCTGTTATATTACTTAAAATATTGGTGATGTTTAGAGGGCATAGATAAATGCAGACATTGCAGTGCATCATTGGCTCAGAAAGAATGTTTATTTATGGCACATGAGACATTTGCCCACTGTTTTCATGAGTGAAGAAGACCCTTATCCATTTTTCAAGGAATGGTGGAACATAGGAACTTAGCTTACAACCTGAGTTTTTTTTTTCATTTCCTTTTTGTTTCTGTCACAAAGTTCTTGTTGAACTGAAAGCCCTTAACTGTGTTTGTTTTGTTTAAAAGTCATGCTTAAGTTGAGCGTTTTTGTATGTGCTACATTGCTCTCCAACATGTTTCCCTATCAGGCACATGCAGTATAATAATGCTAAAAAAGTAAAGTGATTTGAATTAACACTTTCTAAATCCTCAGAAGTTTTAGGTACCTCATTCTACTACAGTCCTTTAAGGTTTTTCTCTCTCTGAGGTTTGCTTTTCTTTGAGAAAGAAAAACATATTTTATTTCAGTAGTTTACTATTTTATCACTTAGAAGGAGCTTAACTGAAAGGGAAACGTGATCTGTTTGCATAATAACTGTTGCTCCCATGTAAAATGTCATAGTGCTAGGAATCCTTAGGCATTCTAGTTTGGTTTCAAGAGCAAGAGCTGTGGGCAAGGATGCAAGACATGGTGTGTAAATAATAGTTACTGCTAGCACTTTCTCTGTGTTAATGCTTTATTGTTTCCATCCTTTTTGAGCTTAACTGGACTTTGGAAATCTATTGAAGATACTAAGGTTAAAGCAAACTGTTTTCTGGCCTATTAAATGTATTGGGTTTTTTTTAAAAAACAAACCCTGAGACAGTTTTTCAACTGTCAACAGGCAGCTACTTGAAAAACTTTGCTGTGCTACAGATGGACTGTTAATTAGCTTTAACTGGGACTCGGTAGGGTGAGGTGGTGACAACACTTGCATTGCATGTCAAGCTGTAGGAAGCATGAAAATACAGCAACTAAAAATTTGCTTGTCTCTTGAGGCAGTCTCTTTCAGTGAAGTGCCTTATGAGAGGCACCATCTTCATCGTGGTGTTTTAACTTGTTCTGCTTGGGTAAAGATAGACGGCTTCACTCTAGAGCAGAAAGTAAACAAGGTCCCTGTACCCTTTTATACAATAGAATAAGAAATAGAAAAATAGAACTAGAAATGACAGTACACATCCAAGAGATGTGAGGTCTTAATTCAATTCCTTTTGAAAGGTTCAAATGCACATTTCTCTGAGAAGAGTAATTCTACCCATCAGTCTTTGCATTGAAGCAGAATTCAAAATTGATTGAACCAGAGGAAAACATGAACAATGTTTTGTGATTCTCCCACTTGCTGCCCTCCCATTGCTAGTTCCCTTTGTGCTGGAATTCTCCTACTGTTTCTCAAATTTAAATTGTTTTAAGGTAAGTGTTTTCTTGGCATTAAGAAGTCTTGAAGTATGTTACTGCCTGTCAGCTAAGATGTGCTGACTTCCTTGCATGGTATCACGTATATACTCTGATTTTAGTACTTATGAAAGCTGTTTTGTTTTTAAGAATATAGTTTCTAAGGAAATAAATATCGTAGAAATTTACTTTTAGGGAGAGGATTTAAGAAGTGATAATGGAATTTTTAACTTATTCTTTGCTAGATTAGTAAAATACTAATGCCCTTGCAATATCCTATCCTACATCTATATTAAGGTCTTTCAGTAGAAGATACTTAACGTCTCTTAATATACTGTACTCAAAAGGTCGTCTACCTCAAAAAACCCACTACCTGGACTCAAAACGTAACTGTAGACTTCCAGGTCCCCTTTCTCTCTCCAGCAGATCAGGACTGACATTCACTAATGAAACACAGATGCCCTCACTCTAGATTCATGAGCACTTGTGCACATTTACAGATCTTCTGAGTATCTGTGTGGGTTCGCTGCCCATGTACTGGATCCTGAGCTCTCTTAACTTGCTGTACTTGGCTCCTGCTCACTGGCTATATCAGCTTGATTCTCCCTAGCAAACTGATGCACACATTTGTCTCAAGCATCCCATGCTTGCAGAGCCCTTCAATATCAGCACGGGCCCTCTGTCCATGGCTGGGTCCTGGGCCTCTTACTTGCTGCCTCATCCATTTTGCCAGCAAATTATCTACAGTATGGTCCTCCACTCCCACCACCAACTTGAGGGTCATGTAAATCCGCCTTCATCCTGTGGAACTGGTGCCCAGGCATGTGGATCCTATAAGCTGCAGTCCTATTCCAGCTGAGATGCAGAGACCCTCACTCAACTTCACCCTAGACCCCTCCTAGCAGGCATCCAGACACATGGACCCTGTGGACTGTGATCCAGCTCCAGTGCTGGGGCCCTCACCTGGTCCAGTTGCCAGGGCCCCTCCATCCAACATCTGACACCAGTTGCTGGCCCTGAATTCACTGAACACCCCAGAAACATGCTTCTTAATCCGTGGCCCTTCCAGCTACTGATGCTGAGACTCCCATCCACTCCAATTACTGGCCCTGCAGAGGTTTTTCTGAGGCCTGGCCCAGATTCAGTCATGCCACTCTCAGTTGCCAGCACCTAAACCTTACAGCACTCCTACAGGCTAGAGAGGGAGGATATGTGTTATGATAGTGAAGATTCATTATTAAGTTTTGCACAGTCCCACTTGTCCCTGTCTTATCACTTTAAAAGTCCAGGCCAGCTCTCTGCAAAGCTGTACCTGTAGTTTCTTAATGGCCAATTAATTGGTGACTTTCCCTCTCTGTGATTGTCTCTTTTATCCCTTGTTTGTCAGGTTTGTGTCACTGTGTTTTAGTCATTGCTTTCCTGTTATTTCTGTCTCCCTTTAAGCTGAAAGGTCCTTGATCTGATAACCTTAACGAATCAGGTCCTCTTGAATTCCACGTACTCTTCCAGTGTGTTGCTTTTGTGTATTTAAAAAAATTGAGTTTTTTCCCTGTGAACTATGTTGAGGGAGGAAATGTATCCTGGTTTTTTTTGATATTTTCTTTTATTTTTTGTCTTTTTTTTATAATAGATGGGTCCTGTTTATGACCTACCACTTCCAGCATTCATACACAGAAATTTCAGTTAAGGAAGTTTTGCCGAATTTTCTATGCACAGTACAAATCAGTTATAAAATGGCATGATGGAAGTGTAAGTGGGGCTGAAAGAAGTGCAGGTTCTGTAGTAAAGGAGACAATATTCATGAGACTGTTGATACAACTGATCAGTGATATGGATTTGCCTGTGGATAACCAGGCAAACAGGAAGGGTAAAAGAAGTATAAAACAGGTTTTTGTTTTCTTCACTGGGTAACCACCCACACTGTGAATTGACCATAGCTTTTTGCTGTATGTAATGTTAGTTTTGTGCTGTGGAACTCCTTGAAAAGCATCTCTGGCTTTCTTTTACCTTGCCTTTAGTAGTTATGTGGTGTCATTTATTTGTAAAATGGGAGTCTAGTAATGTAATTCTGAACTCCTGCTTCTTTGAATAAGCCTTAGGAAGGTGTTTCAGATCCTCGTCGTATGTGTGTGACTAAACAGGTTTTGTTTATGCAAAAGGTTCTTTCCGGAGGAACTTACTAGAAACTTTGAGCTGCTGACTAAATACTCATTTGACTTAGATCAGTTTGGCTCAGCAGTTCACCATACTACCAAACCATCGGTTGCTTGTATTTTCACCAGGAAAAGATATAATAGTGCTTGTTGGTTTTGAGGAGTTTTTAAAATACGTTCTCTTTGCTCTGTTGTCTCACCCAGTGGAAACATAGTATGACATGGTGGCTTATGAAGTCTTTTTCTCTGTTTGGGGGATCTTAGTGGCTTAGTGATTTATTGATTTAGTAGCTGAATATTTTAGTACCTGGAAAAAATAAGGGAAATGTGGCATTTTTTTTGCTGTCAAAATATGATTAAGTAACACATTAGATATGGCAGTCACTTCATTCCGAACGTGTTTTGAATATTTTGGGATAAGCACAGACCCTGGCAATAATAGGTGTTTGAATATAAGCTGAAAACTAATTTTTGCCCCATAATAAGTAATGTTTCATTGTTATATGTGTTGTGCTGAGCATAGACATAGACTAGTTCAGGACAAGAAAGTTATTTATTTTTATTGTAACCTTGACATGTCATTTCTTTTTGCAGACAGTCATAGATGCCCATATCTTTCCAGCTCTTATAAATATTTTGCAAACAGCTGAGTTTCGGACAAGGAAGGAAGCTGCTTGGGCAATCACAAATGCAACATCTGGAGGCTCTGCTGAACAAATCAAGTATGAAATAGTTCAGATCTTTCAATACAATTGTGTGAATTAGTGTTTGTGCAAGAAATAAGTAATAACCTAGAAACTGGAAAACCTTTCTGTATGCTTCCATTGTTTGTTTCCAGAGAGACCACATCTTCGTATGGTGTTGTGAATGAGCCATTCATTCCTTTAGGGAGAAATCATACAATAATTTCAGCTATTATACGTACTTCTTCAATTGAACCATTTCTCTTATGTGAAAAAACTAAATGCAACTTTTAAACTCATTTCCCAGTGGTCACTGAAGAGTGTAACAAAGTGCATTAGCAGTCTGGAGAGGAATAGCTCAGCCTCTCAGACAAGGGCATCGTGTGCATTGTTTTTCCAGTTTAACTTACACCAGTACATTATGCTTACATGCTATCTTCTATAAAATAAAATAATAAAAGTTATAAATGTGTTAAATCAATATAGTTGATATTAAGATAAAATATTTAGAAACTAAATTTATAGAATGATACATTTAAGTCACAAAATTAAATTATTATTTCATATCTACATATATTTAGAGAGACAGAGAAGGTATTTTAAAGTTACTTTTGTTGTTTCAGCAGAATTGACTAAATAGATATTTATAATTTCTCCAGTTTCTCCAATGGAGTTGATATTTTATCTGATTGTTTTCTTAGACTTTCATGCTAAGTTCTTAAATGGCTACAGCAGTTCTAATTTACAGACAATTCACTAGGTTCCATGTGGTGTTTTTCAGGTATTTAGTAGAACTAGGATGCATCAAACCACTCTGCGACCTCCTTACAGTAATGGACTCAAAGATTGTACAAGTAGCACTGAATGGGCTGGAGAACATCCTGAGGCTTGGCGAGCAGGAGTCCAAACGCAGTGGCACTGGCATTAATCCTTACTGCGCTCTCATTGAAGAAGCATATGGTATGAGCAAAACACCTGTGGAACTCGGGGGTTACAGCAGTAGTCATGAACACATTAGAGTTTCAGTAGACCACATTCTATTAATCTCATCACTACTATCTGAAAATCAACTGGTTTTTGACAAGTTTCCTTTTACCAATGTACTTTATCTTTTACATTATCTGTATGTAGATTGGAGACAGTGTGTGCAGATCTTTTCATAATTTCTTCTGACCATGAGGGAGCCTTCTGGGTGTCATTCAGCCTCAGTACCTTCCCTCTGCAGCAGACAAAATTTCAGGTGCACTGCTCTGTCACTCAGGTTTCAAACTTTTCCCTTCCATCTCTGCTGCCCTGTAGAATTATGGCAGCAGCAGCAACTTTCTTATTTGCCTTTGATGTGGTGTGCTTTATTCTGGCATGTGCTGGCATCATGTCATCCCAGTTCTGAGGCACTGCTGCTCTTAAGGTTAATTTCCTTGTGGATTTGCAAGTACTTACTAAGAAAAATAATAAAAAGGTGTTATCAAGAGCAGTGTAGAAGAGGGTAGTATCACCGAAGATGGTCTTCTTGAAGTGTGATTACCTTGACTTCCAGGGAAGAGTTCTATCAGAATAGGATTTTTTTCTTGCCTGGTTCTAGGTTTTAACTTTGCTTTTCATGTCAGTGTTGCAGAAATGTCTATAGAGTATCAGAATTGTTTCCTCTAGCCTTTATTACGTAGTAAAAGGAGCAGACAAGAAAGCCACTACAATCACCAATATTACAGATTTACTGGAGCGGCCAAGAATTGGATTTCATTATAGTTTAATTCCTAGGTATCAAAGATATTTTATCTTGCTATATTATTTTCATTTGTTTCTGACTTCAAGCCCTGAGATTGCACATTTGCTAATGTCTGCCCAGAAACTGGCCTCATGAGTTCAACTGCATTGTATATACACGTGATACAGATTAGGTAATGGAGTCTCCATCCTTGGAAGTTTCTAAGACTTGGCTAGACATAGCTGACCTAATCTGGTGTTTGTAGTAGTGCTGGGCTGAGTTGCAGGTTGGACTGGATGGTTACCAGAATCTCTTCCAACTTGCAGTTATGTGGTTCTGTAGTCACGGTCCTTGTAAACAAAGCACTGTGAACACACTTTGTGGAAACACAGTCCAAAAAGTCTCTTCAGAAAAAGTCTTGAGGCCTTGTTCTTTACGCATTTGAGCTCATTGGTTTCATTTTTGTGCCACGGTTTAGACGATGAGTAGGTGTTGGTGTTGGGTCATAGGTTGGAGACTCAGTCATCTCAAAGGTCTTTTCCAACCTTGTGATACTGTGATTTTTGGAGTGAAAGGGTAGAGGCAGACAGAAAGCATGAAACACATCACATAGTTACAGGGAACTCTGTAGTTCAGCTTGGTTTTGGAGAATACAAGTTAAGTAAGGGTGTCCATAGAGGGACCTGTTCTTAAGGTGGCAGGGAATTGTCATGGAATTTGATGTTCACAACAGACTGAAGATGATACATGGTCATATGCTTTCACAGAGCTGTAACTTCTATGTACTACTTCTCTCTGCAGGCCTGGACAAGATTGAATTTCTGCAGAGTCATGAGAATCAAGAGATTTATCAGAAGGCCTTTGATCTGATTGAGCACTACTTTGGAACAGAAGATGAAGACAGCAGCATTGCTCCACAGGTGGATATCAACCAGCAACAGTACATCTTCCAGCAGTGCGAGGCTCCCATGGAAGGCTTCCAGCTCTGAGGTGCCCCTGTGCTGTGTGCTCCTCTACCTAGCCAATCCTGTTGTCGAGCCACAAGCCACCCTTGGAGTGATTCTCTCCATGTTTTCCATAACCCTGTTTGCGCTCATTCGCTTGCCTTGTGCACATGCTCTTACATACGTCTGGAAAACTTCTGGCTCTCCGTGGCAGGATGCCCCCTCCTTGGCAAGGGGTCACCAGAATCACCCTTCTCCTCTAGATTCTGAACCTCTCCACTGTCATCTTCGTGGAGTTGAGGCGCCTTTCAATACTTTGAGATATTCCCTGCTCCTATTACAGGAAAATAATCCCTCCTCCACTACCCCCCCCGCCCCGGCATCCAAGATAAGGCTGCCTTTCTCTTGTATTCGCTGCAGTGTGTGCCTGCAGTCCAGGGAGACATTCAGACTTTCTGAGAACGTAGCTGAGTGCATTCCCCATGTTCTTCCCTGGATGCCTCTAGATGGCTGTGTGAGATAAGTTAAATCTTCACATGCAGCGTATCCACTTCGCTGTATGTGCCAGCTGGGATTATTGGCATATAGAACATGTTACAAATAATGGAATAAGTTCTCTGTCCCCTGCAACAACAGGCTGCAATGGACATGTTTTTTGGCTCATTAATACTGAACACATTGGCCCCATTTCTTCTCAACCCTGAGCTCCCAAGCTGGATTTGCAGACCACTGTGGAGATTTGTATACCTTCCCAGTCTTTCCTTTCTATCCACAACAAGAGAGCCTGTGAATAGGTCACTCTTACCACCTCCCCAGAAATGACTTTCCAAACCAGCTTCTAGAATGGAGAAACTACTCCCACTTCTGCTTGCCAGCACAGTATGATTCAGCCGGGCCTTCCTTACAAATCAAACCCTTTCTGACTTCATGCTCCAGAGTCTGGTCCTTGGTATTATAGTTATGGCTGAAGAATTCCTGCCTGCCTCTCCATGTTTTTACACAGTGTGACTTGAACAGATCTGTCTTCTGAAAAATTACCTTCTGAATACAGGAATCGTGATTTGTAAAACTTAGCACAAGGAGCATTATGTCTCCTTTTCACAAGACAAGAGCTTCCTTTCCAGCTCACCTGATAAAATAGAGTCCTCCTGGTCAAGCCCTTTATTTAACAGCTAAAATGACACTACATTCAAAGGATGGTAATATCACAGCTGGATCTGCCTGGCCCTTTCATTTCATTTTCCCCTTGTGCTGTTTATGGGACTCCGGGTGAATTAGCATGGAACGCGTGGTTCCTACAGGTGACATCTGTAAGGCATCGCTGACTGCATGACAGCTGTCGCCCACAGCTGTAGACTGCCCTTCTGCTAGCAGCATGTTCTTGGCTCTGCACCCTGCCTGGATCACAGACATCTGATGCAAAGGCCAGCCACTCCTCACTGAGTTCAGCTGATATTGACACCAGGCTCTTCACACAACTGGGGAGATGCCACGTGATTGAAAGTGGCAGTTCCTTTTCTGTAAAAGCAATGGATTCTCTAGGCCGTCCGCTCCCTGCCTGCATCGGCTCTGTTCTTTCAAGCCATTTGGGTTGCTTGGAACACACATTTGTCCAGTGTAAACGTTTCAAAATTGCCACCAACAACTGCAGCGTCACTGTGCCTGTGGTGAAGGTTAGTGGCAGAACTGCCTGCAAGATCCTCCCATCAGTGACAAGCCACTGCAAAAGCAAAAACAGCCCACTGAGTACAGGATAATAAAAAAATACAGAATCACTTGTCAAACTGCTGAAAGAAGCTAGGCGAAGGCCTGAACATCAGCTCTGTGTGACCGTTATTTAAATAACAGTTTTCAGTTCAGGAGGGAGACTCTTACCTGTGTGGCCACTGCAGAGCCACCTGCTGTCTCCCTAGCTAAGCCAGTTGGCCTCCACCTTCCTTCTCCCAGTTATTTTCTCTAGTGCTGCTTTGTGCTGAAGGAACATTTAGTTTACTGCACTTGATCTGTAAATGGACTTCGATTCTTTGTAATTTTAGGGGGTTAAATTTGGTGGTTAATTTAAAAAAAAAAAGCAAAAAGCCCCTCAATGTTGCCTTTACATCACATATAAATAACTGTGTTTCTCTTTTCTTGAAGGGTGATAGAAGCACTGATTAGTAGCAAAATCTTGTTTTAGCTTTTGGATTTTTTTGTGCTGGATTTTTTTACGTGTAAATTTCCAATAACATGTCATTTCTATAAGATTTGTTTAAAATCATGTACCTCTTACTGGATGGTATAAAAAATGCTACATATTTTGTAAACAAATCTGAGCAAAGTGTGTGTGCATATATTCTGTATATTCATATATGTATATTCTGTGTATATATACACCAGCGTGTATATATACATATATCCACACACACGTATATATATACACATGCATATGTGTGTATATATATACATATCTATATATCTATATATCTATATATATAAGTGTTTTCTCTTCCAGGCTAGTGAAAACAATGTGGTGCATTGGCGTTTCCCTTCCCCACCCCCCCAAGAAAATAATGACAGTTGCCTCTAAATGAGTGAATTAAAAAAAAAGAGTCCATTTAAGCTGAATGGTGTGCCTTCCTGTGTGAGGAGCTTGGCCAGTGTTTGTTACTTTTGCAGTGGATATGTGAATTCAGAGCAGATAAGTATAAATCTTTAAACTTGGTTTGTTTGTTTGAAGTGACAGGCTTGGTTGGCACAGGTAATATTGTTGTCATATATTCTTAGACTGTGTAAGGCATTTGACTGGTACTACATAACATTCTGACTGAAAACTAAACCAATACAAAAATCAACATGGCACACATTAAATGGATTAAAATGTGGCTAACTCATAGGTCTCAATTTAATTTAAAATGGTGCTTAATTAAGTGTATTTCCATCGAGATCTTCCAGCAACCAGTTACTGGCCTTATTAATGGATTGAAAAGAAACAAAATCTACTTCTAAAGAAAACTGCAAATTATATGAGTAGGGAAGGGAGATCAGACTTGTGAATTATGAAAGGAGCAGCTCACTGATACAGACTGATCAGAATTACTTGGTAAACTGAGGGCAAGTAAACTGTTTGCATTTTAATAGAGCCAAATGTGTAGTGTAACGTTACCCACCTAACAAATAACATTCAAACCACTTTTCCATTTTGGAGGAAAGGTGTCTCTGAAAGACTATGAGGATCACTATATGTTTCACTTGAACACTGCTTGCTAACACAATACTGTGTGACTAGTGTGATGCTTAAAGGTACAAAAAGAAATCTTTAGTAGAAATGGGGACTTACTATATATTAACTTTATATTTGGCATTGGTACATCTTTTTTTTACAGGAATGCTCTCAGTGTTGCTGACAGCATCTAAAAGGGGTTGCTAAAAAATTTAGAACAATCACAACTGTTAAAAGGCTGTAAGTTCCTTTCTTTTGTAGACTGACAGGAGAAACAAGGGTTATGTCCCTTGCTAGAAACACTGAAACCGCTATTTTCTGCTTTCCTAATGTTGCTCAAACAGGAGATAACTTGGACAGCACCTCTAGCTTCCACTTTTGTGAAGGTCACACTGTTATAAATAATATGTTCTTGTTTTGTGTAGAAGTAGGAAATGGTGTGGTCTCCCATTGTAAAAGATAGACCAGGTAGCTGTTGGGGTTCTTGGGTTCTTCTCTTAGCTCTGCCGTTCAGTGTGATCTCGCCTATTTTCTTCTGCCCTTGTCCTGAAATTGGAAGTTAATGCATATGTTTGTCTGTTTGTGGAGATCTAGTCCCACAAGCTGGTAAGGTGAAAAGATTGATGAGAATAAAAATCTGAGTTGTTCTTGCAGCATCAGTTAAACTGAGTGTTAAAGAAAGGTAGATGGAGGCTCCCTAGAACTGTTACCTACCCATCCTGTCCACAGACGTGTAATGCTGTTTAAATGCTGTGTATTTGTTGGGACAGCAAACAGGAGCTATCGTTCTTTCGGTTGGTAGAGCTCCCAGTGGGACGTGGCTGGCAGGGTCACTCACTGGAATCAGGAGAATGTAAGAGATGATGGGGCAGAAGGTTGCCGAAAACTCACTAACTAAGCCAGGACCAGTGCTTGGGGCTTCTGGGAAGACATTCCTCACACAAACAATTCTTTGAGGGAACTGCTGCTTAGAGACTTCAGCCAGTTCTTAAATTTCTGTATTGGGTCCCTTCACTTAGTCTTAAAGGAAGGGAGGAAGGCATTGATTGACCCTGGAAAACCTACATGTTCTTGAACCTCTTGAACCTGAGACTGTTAAGAACCAAGTCCCAGCACCCAGTCCTAAATGTGACAATACTCCTGATGATGCATCTCTGTGATTTCCAGAACAGCTCTCGTACCTCTGTGCCAGCTTTAAGTAATTCTGGTAAAACACGTTGTTAGTACTTTCCCATGTCAGTTTGAGCCAGTAGACATGAACGTCTTTCTTCAGGTGCCTGAGTCTTATTAGTAATATCAGGAGGAGGTTTTTGTGCACTGCTGTGGCCATGGCTCCTGCATGCTCTTTGAAGGTCACGGTCAAGGTGTCAGATTGACAGTGGTCAAGTTCCCAGCACTGGGAAGTTTCAGTTGCCTCTAGAACAGGTACAGCAATAGGATTGATAATTTGACTTTTTTTTGAGTAAACGTGGTGTTGCAGACCAAGCCAAAGGGGAGAAAGAAAGTTAAATACTGTTTAAGGGCTTAGTATATTCCCCTCCATCAGATATTGTTAAAAGGCTATAGGCTAAAGCTGTGAGCTGAGCAGGTGTATCAAGAAGTTCTCTGGTCAGTGAGACTGGCTGCTTAGGGCAGAAGTGTGTTGGTTTTTTAGCCACTGTCTGTATTTAGAAGTGTTTTCTTGGAAGCCATCACACTAGGAAAGAGGCAGTTTCTGTCATTGCCCCTCTGAGAAAGATAAATATCATTTTTCTAGTGGGAGCAAGCTGGAGACAGCACAAAGCCAAGTGGCTCAGCCTTTTATTTGGGACTCTGGAGCCTACATAGAAGCTGAAAGGAAACATAAATGTGTGCAATGATGTGCAGGTTTTATGGTACATGTGGAAATGGTGGAGATACTAGAGTGATAAAAGGATATACGACTTCTGCATGGATCTTCTGCCAAACCACTAGAGTTCAGTTTTTGAGTAAACATCATAAAGCTTGTAGAAATTTAAGTAAACTGAAAAACTGGTGATGATTGCTGTTTTGGGCTGTTGCTTTCCAAGTGGTATTTTACATATTTTAAATACTTTACCAGCAGTACGAGTCAAAACCAGTTCTATGTGCAAAACTAGATGAGGTACCTGCCAGCTCTGCTCAAAGAGCACACTCGGAGGTGCTTACTGAAAGGGGAATATTTTTGAGTGCTGTATGGTTTTCAGCTCTGCTGTCACAAATCACAAGTTTCTCTTCATGGTAACCTGAAATAGTGCTGAAGTGCATGTTCTCATTTTTTGGTCTCATTTAATACATAAATGAGGACAGGCACATAGTGAGGGAAGACTTTCTTGGTTCCTACCTGTCTGCTTAGTAGTGTGGCAAAGAACCAGAGCTGTCATGGAAGACCTGTTCACACACCTGCAATAGAACTGAATGTGACTTACATATAGTGCTGAGTGGACAGATCTGTGGAAGCTGGCTCTGTTTGGCTGTGTACTTGCGATAATTGCCTGACAGAGAATCTGATGGTGGGTTGTGGCATCATCTGAAGGTTGTAACTTCTGTGGTGGAATGACTGCGCAGCTTGTCTGGATGCCCCATTCCTGAAGGTGTTCAAGGCCAGGTTGGATGATGCCTTGAGCAACCTGATCCAGATGATCTTTAAGGACCCTTCTGACCCAAACCAGTCCTATGATTCTATAATTGACTTCCCATCAATATGAGTGGTGCCCAGAAATGCAATTTATAAAAAGGTGGTCTGGTGCAGTTACTTTCTAGCTCTAGAGTAAAGGACAAAGTACTAGAGAGGACAATGTATCTTATTCCTGCTCTTTTCCAGCTATAAAGGAGAGATTTGCCCTGTGCCTTTTAGTAGAGCTTTTAATTTTTTTCAGCAGTAGTGCTAATTTTTGGTAGTACAAGAAAATAATCAGGAAAAAAGTTTCAAAAAAAAAAATCTGCCTCCTGCTGTCAGAAAGTTCACAAATGAAACTTGTTGAACATGTATGCCTTCTCCATTTACAGTGTCCCCAGTCACCAGCCAGCAGGCAGTTCTGGAAGTAATACAGTTTGAAACAGTTCTGACAGTCCCAATCTACATTTCCTTCCAAACAAACTGAAAGGAGGAGGAAACATACTGGTCTCTGGTTCCTGCAGGCTGCTCAGCGTGAGCAGTATCTAACTCTTCTGGGATGAATGGCAGATACAGGACTGTTGAGAGTTGCTCTTCGCAGGTATTACTGCTTCTAAAACCTGAGGCAGATGATTGAGTTGAGTATCAGGAAAGTACAGATGGCATATTAAAGCAGGGAAAAATGCAAATAAATATAAATGAAGTTTGGAAAGGAGAGCTCAGCAGCAAAGAGCAGGAATGTCTGACTTTCTCATACCTATGTGCCTCTAAACAGCAAACCTGATAGCACAGGTTGAAGTATTCCTCAAAACTCCTCATCTCTCTTCCCTTCGCTTGGACATTCATCTCACTACGAGCCCTGGTCTAAAAAATTATTAGGTTATCTGTAGCATGCTGGTTCTCTGGAAAGCCACTTCACTGTTTTTCACTGCCCCTCTTTATCAAAGGCAGGCAGTTCTTCACAAAAAAACAATTCTTCACTTAAATGCAGCCAGAATATACTGGACCTAGAACAGGTAGGTAAGCAGACTTATGATAATTTTTATGATGTTACTGCAGGTCATGCAATTTTCTTGACTCAAGGGCTCCCTTAATAAATGTTCTCTTGCACAAAGAGGAAAATAGGGAATATTTTAAGCAGCCTGTAACAATATAAAGTACATACAGCACTATCTTCCTGAAGGTACCTGAAAGAGTGACAGCGGTCCAGTGCCCAGCAAAGGTGTTTTGTTTGTACACAAGTATGGATGTACAAGTGGAAACCCAATGGGCTGTCTTTTTGTGTTCCTGTTACCACCTCCTAAGTGGCAAGTGTGAGCTTAAGACTTTGTAAAGGAGCTTGGTACCATGAGTGCAGGTGCAGCTCCTGTGGTGTTTTAAAAGACGCTTAGTCTTGTGCATTGCACAGGTGGGAAACAGCTATTCTGCCTATCCAGTTTGCTCACTTGTCCTGTTCTACTAACTGTGAAAAAGAGAGTTTGGAGGGAAGAGGAGGCTGATGAGAAAAGAAAAATGGCTATTTCTTTTTAATGATTACAGGATAATGTATTCATTCTTTCTTGAACATGAGAGTACAGAACTAACATACAGGACAGATGTGACCGTATCCTCCTTCCAGTGCTGAACAGGACATCAGCTTTTCTTCCCCAGTCCTTGGTCTCTTTGTTTCCTCCTAAGGTTTAGCAGCTGTACTCTGAGATGCTTCCTCTCTCCATTGAGCTTTCTTCTCCAGGTTTATGGTTGTAAGAGATTCATGTCTTTTTACAGCCTGCAACAGAATGACAAATCAAGAGCAGAAAGCATAACCTGAAGGACCAGGGAGATGAAACTTGAATTGACAGTTTACAAAATACCTGGCCTATCCTTACCAAGGCACAGTTCTGTCAGCTTTAATGCCAGAAAAAGAGAGGGTTGACATAAAACATTCAGAGACTGTTTTGGCTTAAACTTATTACTTCTCTAGGAATTAATAAGTAATAAATTAAGCCCTTTTGTTAATGGCACTGGCCAATGTACTCTGTGTTTCTGGTCAGTATTTAGAACTGATGTCTGGTTTTCAAAAGTCAGAAACAAATCAGAAGTTAAAGCGTAATAGATTCCAGCTGCTGTGGAAACAAGGATCCCAAAGCAGCTGTCCTCCTCGCTGCTGTTTGCATTCATACTGCTCCGATGTAAGAGGAAAATATGCTGGGAATTGTCAAGGTTTGATTTCTTCTGCTAAATACAGGGAAAAACCTTTCCACTCTTCCGTTTCGCAGTGCTGCATGCTTTTCATTGTGGTAAGGAAATGCTGACAAGTAGAAATGTTGCTCGACACTTCAGTAGTTCATAGTGCTGAGGTTGAGACAGTGCTGCTAATTTGAAGATTTTTCTAGTACACGGAGTATATATATAAAAAAATAACATTATTCTCAGAAGAACTGCTTCAGAGAAAGGCAGCACACAAAGTTCTGCACATGTAGATGCTTTAAGCTCAGGGTTTTCTGCTTCCATTCACCCTTAAAAGAAGGTAGTGGAATGTGTTTCTGTTACCACTGTGTTTTTATCAAAAAACATGACCATAAGCTGCACAGATTATTCTCACGTTCTTTGACTTTGAGACTGATGTTGCTGAGAGACTTTAGCTTGGCTTCAGTGCACAAAAAGCACTCCTTGCTTCTCTACAGAAAAGCTGCAAAGTTAATAGTTCACCAGCTATGTTAAAAAAACAAACAGTTAAAGCACGACTAACCTTTGCTGCACTTAAACTTCATGCTTACTCTGTTCATATGATGCAGATTAAATCATAGACCTAACTGCAACATGCTGAACTTCTTTGATGTCTTGCCAAATTCTGTGAAAGTGAAGGACGCTCAGCATCTATGGAAGTTGTGAGGTTTTCTATGAAATATTTTTTTCGATTCAACAGACAAGAATAATTTTAGAGAAGTTGGTCTCTCCACACTAAAGGAAGGCTATCTTCTAGTGCAGTTAAAGGGCACAGAATTATTACTGACCATCTCCCCACTGTTTAAAAAAACTTTTGAGAATTCTCAGGTCTGTTTGTGGTGAAACATGCTTGTTTGCTATTTCCATTATATTGATTCTACAAGTGTTGAAGGGTGCAGAAAGGCATTTGCAACGAGGACCCCATGGCTGAGGAGCATCTATATGCTGACTAGATCCACAGAACAGAAGCTGCTCTTTCCTTCCAAACTCCCTTAGCCAGTCAGTAAAATTAAGGAGTTAAAACTGCACAAGCTAAAACAAAATACTGCACTGAGAAAAAAAGACTATTTGTTTTCCCTTTCAGAAGAAGCCTATGCAGTCTAACAGTGACACCACCTTCTTCTGACTTGGGGCCACTTCTGGGGAACTAGGACTTACTTTTAATTTTTACTCAGTGATAAAATGAAGAAACCCCCCCCAAACAAAACAGCACTAACAATCCATAGGAGGAATCAAGGAGTTTGAACAAAAATCTGTGCTTACCTGCTTCCCTTTAATCACCATGATTATGCATCCCAATATTGTCAAGGCAATCATTACGTAGCTGAACTTCACACGCAGTGTGGTCTTTGCTGCTCTGATTGTTTCGATCCTGAAGAAATAACAATAAAAGAACAGACTAATTGTTTGATTTCTCCTAGCACACAATCTATGTAGTCTTGTATAATGGTGACTGTACTTGGCTCTTCTCACAAAAAGGTTTTACAAGGATGGGAAAGGCTGATCCCTGGCTCCCTTGGGAGATTTGTGGTCACAAAGGAGTTCCTCTCAAAGCAGGAAACAAACTCAACATTTTAAACTTTCAGTTATTTAATTGATAAAGAGCCAACAGTGCCTGTCTAGACCACTTGAGTGCAACGCAGGGGAAGAAGGCTGCAGTATTTAAGTATGTATGTTCACTGTGGGGAGAATAGGAAAAGGAGAGGGATGTTATTTACTAAGTATCCTCTGCTACAGGATTTGATAGTGCTATGGATGACACACTGGCTGCTGAGCATGATACTCCTCAGAAATTCTGAATAGGACTTGGTAAAGACCAGTGGTTACCACTCCCCTCCTGCTAGAGGAGGGGTGTCAAACTCGCAGCCTGCAGGCTGAAACCAGCCCTCCACCTTGTTTGTACCCAGCAGCACGAGCTCCTTGCCCCTACGCTCCTGCCAGCGCTGGTCACGTGTGCAGTGTGTGACGCGCATTACGCTGCAGGAGCGGGAGAACGACAGGAGCCGTGAGTTTGACAGCCCTGTGCTAGAGTAAGTAATAGTCATAAGGTAGGTTGTTCTCCTAAGAAGCTAAGGAGGCATGGACACTGTAAGCTTTCCATCATCAGCTTTGGACAGAAAGCTCCTCTAAATCTATTTTTTCTCTTTAAATTTCAAGGGGCTTATGTAGCCACACCAGTAGCTGCACCATTCCTTTTGGAAACCTGTTGCTTAGCCTACTGTTACTTTTAAACCCCAAAAATCTTCCACAAGAAAAGTATCAGTTATTGAAGCCTTCCAGCTACATACACGATGAGTTAAAACAAACAATAATTAAGCTGGAGATCACTCTACCCAAATGGCACCTTGGTTACAGCAAATTTGAAGTTCATACTAGAAATGCCAATGCAAGAAGAGCCAATGAAGCACAGTGCTTTTAGATGTGCTTTGCACAATAACCAAAGGCCTATGCCCTGTGTATTTAGCTCTCCTTGCAGAATTTAGAGCAGGTGACACCCTCCTCAAAGAGGTCTCATGTTCTCACTGATTAGATTTGGCATATTATCGAATTACAGATGCCTAGAAAGGCATCAGCATCACATAATTAAAGAATAAATGCA
This sequence comes from Dromococcyx pavoninus, assembly GCA_033558185.1. NCBI lineage: Eukaryota > Metazoa > Chordata > Aves > Cuculiformes > Neomorphidae > Dromococcyx > Dromococcyx pavoninus. Next base: position 7,796 of record JAUMJL010002200.1, on the reverse strand, counting down.
TCAAATCAGGTAATTATACCCCCAAACCAATATAGATAGTGGATTTAGTGGGAAATTAAGTGTACAGAAGCATGAGTGCATATGGAATCTTCTACCACATTTCGACCCTTGTACTTGGAGGAAAAAAGATACTGAAGGATCCACGATAGTCCAACATGGTAAATCACATAAGACCTGACAAGTTTTGTTCTTGTTTTTGATGAGCAGGGCAAGAGTGATTTGTTCACTGTTTCACAGTATTGATCTGAGTACAAGATTTCTGATCACAGGGAACACATCCATCTACCATTAAACCAACAGTTAAATGTAGCATCCAGGTTATTTGTTTTTACTAATAATCTGTGGTGAACAACTTGTGTGCAGGCTGCAATTAAATCCTACTTCTGTGCATTTCAGCTTAAACACTTTATTAGTTAATTTTTGAAGTACCATAGATGTGTTAGAATATGCAAGAGGAAAAGGCAGTTATCTGAACAAAATTTGCATTTTAAATCAGTTCAGCGGCTAAGATTAACAAATGAGATAATTCTGATCACTACATCTTGCAAGATTACTGAGATATATCACAAGTCCTTACAAAGCACTCTTTCTTTGGCTAAGAACAGGAAAGCAAGCTTTTTGTTCTTTTGTAGTTCTCAGTCATCTTCTCAGCTTTGGCTGAAAAATTTGCCTAAATAAAACCAAGAATTCTCTATGCACATGATCAAAAATGATCAGCTTTTATCAGAAGTCGGTTTGTCCTTTCAATAAACCATTGAAATGACTGCAATCACTCTAACTATGTTTTCTTAAAAACACTACTCATAACAAGTGTTTGGTATGAAAAAATATCTGAACTGACAATGTAATAAGTTTTAATAATTCACACCTTTATGTATTTCAAGTGTAATTTTAAGAGAAATTATTTAATGCAAAATTGAAGCATTAATTTTTAGCAATATTTATCCATTGTGATACATTTAGAAAAAACTTAAGATACATGGGTGGATTTTCAGTTCCCATATGGTGCATCCAAACAAACACAATATCTTTAGAATCATAGAATCGTTTGGTTGGAAAAGACCTTTGAGATAATTGAGTCAAACTGTACCTGTCCACTACTAAACCAGATCCCTGAGCACCTCATCCACCCATCTTTTAAATATCTCCAGGGATGGGGACTCAACCACCTCCCTGGGCAGCCCCTTCCGGTGAAGAAATTTTTTCTGATGTCTAATCTGAACCACAGAGGTTTAGAGGGCAGCTGCATAATTTGCTTATCTAAGATTTACTGTATATTTTTAATTTAAATAAATACATATATTTAAAAGCATTACAAGCATGTTTTAAAAGATAATGCAACCAGCAATGTTTTTAAATGAATAATTGCCTGTTGTTTTTGTTGAGTTTGATCTTTATTTCAGACAGGCAAACTAGAACAGGCAGTTTTATTTTCTACGTTTCACACAAGGCAAAGCGTTGATGGTTGGACTCCACCAGCAAAAGGGAAACTTTGCCTACATATATTTTTTTTTGTTAGGGAGCCTTTCTACTGTTTGTTAGTTTAAATTTCAAGAGTAAAGAAAGTTGGCCCATGCCCTCCAGACATTCATTAATAAATATTTTAAATGAGTTTCAGTTATTTTATAGCTATGTCATGGAAGTTTCACACAATGGGAGACTGACATATAAAGAAAAAAAAAAAGAAAGAGCTCACACTAATATTTGCATAAAGCTTTCTTGATTGGGAGAGAAAAGTAAAAATTAACTGATTAGTGGTGTTTTTCAAATGAAACAATTAATAGATGCGTCCTCACAAGGGAAGGAGGAGCAGGCGCTGATCTCTTCTCTCTGGTGAACAATGAAAGAACTCAAGGGAATGGCAGGAAGATGTGCCAAGGAGGGTTAGGTTGGATATCAGGAAAAGGTTCTTCACCCGGAGGGTGGTGAAGCACTGCAACAGCTCCCAGGGGAAGCAGTCATGGCGCCAAGCCTGACAATATCCCAGAAGCATTTGGACAATGCCCTCAGTCACACAGTGTGAGTGTTGGGGGTGTCCTGTGCAGGGACAGGAGTTGGACTCAATGATCCTTGTGGGTCCCTTCCAACTCGGGACATTCTGTGATTCCATGCTGGTCATCCCTTCAGAAAAAAAATCAAAACGGATGCATTATCTGAGCAGTACAGAATTGCTCGGGTCATCTCAGCTACAAGATGATACACCAAACACAGTGGTTACGATTTTTCAGCTGTGAAAACCCATTCCATTTAAGAAAAGTTATTCTGGAGTTACATTTATTCCTTTGTAGACCATGTCTCTTTTACAGCTGAAAAAATGGCACTTACGAGACAGTCTCTGGTATATCCTCTGGCTTTTTGAAATGGCCGGCCCACAATAAAAACCTTTTCTCCCAGTCTGTAGGCTTGTGTCCAGGTACCCTCAAAGTAGGCCGACCTGAAAAAAAAAACCAAAACAAACAAAAAGTTAGATAGAACCTGTTCTCCAGCCCCTTCAGCAGCCTTGTCGCCCTTCTCTGGACGCACTCCAACACCTCAATGTCTTCTTTGTACAGAGGGGCCCAAAACCGAACACAGTACTCGAGGCGCGGCCTCACCAGTGCTGAGTACAGGGCACAATCACCTCCCTGGTCCTGCTGGCCACACTGCTTCTGATACAGGCCAAGATGTCATTGGCCCTCTTGGCCACCTGGGCACACTGCTGGCTCATATTCAGCGGGTTGTCAACCAACACCCCCAGGTCCTTCTCCTCCAGACAGCTCCCCAGCCAGTCTTCCCCAAGCCTGTAATGCTGCACGTGGATGTTGTGTCCCAAGTGTAGGACTCGGCCCTTGGTCTTGTTCAACCTCATCCCGCTGGTTTCAGCCCATCAATCGAACCTGTCCAGATCTCTCTGCAGCGCCTCCCTTCCTTCAAGAAGATCAACACTGCCACCCAGCTGAGTGTCATCCACAAACTTACCAAGGGTACGCTCAATCCCTTCGTCCAGATCGTTGATAAAGATATTGAACGGGACTGGACCCAGCACTGAACCCTGGGGAACACCACTCGTGACTGGTTTCCAACTGGATTTATCTCCATTAACCACAACTCTTTGGGCCCAGCCATCCCGCCAGTTTTTTACCCAGCGGAGGGTGTGCCTGTCCAGGCCAATGGCAGCCAGTTTCTCAGTCAGAATACTGTGACAAACAGTGTCAAAGGCTTTACAAAAGTTCAAGTGCACCACATTCACAGCCTCTCCCTCATCCATTAAACAGGTAATTTTGTCATAGAAGGAGATCAGGTTGGTCTGGCAGGACCTGCCTTTCATAAACCCATGTTGACTGGGCCTGACCACCCGATTGTCCTGTGCATGCTGTGTGATAGCACTCAAGATGATCTGCTCTGTGACCTTCCCTGGTACTGAGGTCAAGCTGACAGGCTTGTGGTTCCCCGGATCCTCCCTCCGGGGATGTACAATTGATGTACCAATTGTCAGCCTCCAGTCAAGTGGCACTTCCCCAGTCAACAAGGACTGTTGATAGATGAGGGAAAGGAGTTTGGCAAGAACCTCTGCCAGCTCCCTTAATATCCTTGGGAAGCGTAGGGGCAAGGAGCTTGGCACTGCTGCTGGGTAGAAACAAGGTGCCAGGCTGGATAAAACAAGGTAGAGGGCAGGATTCAGTCCACGGGCCTTAAGTTTGACACCCCCGAGTTAGCCTAAGCACTGCAGAATGTTAAATACAATTGCTAGGGTTGGTTAGGAAACAGAAAGTATATCACAGTCAGATTAAAATTCTGTAAACATGGATTAGACTGAGGTCATGTTAGGAAAGTCAAACCTTGCCCAAGACTTCTATACTTGCAGCTCTATATTTGCAGAACCTGCTCCAACACTTTAGCTTCCTAAGGTGCTGTGATACTACAGTTTTCCTATTACATTTAAATTAGTTTAAAAAATAAAACTAACCAAATGGCATTGCTCCAGAAAAGCCAATATGCTGCACCATTGCATCACAGCATGTTAAACTTTTCTAGGGAGTGTAAGATTCTATCTTATCTGGTGGCATAAACAAGCAGATGACCATACGCACAGATTAGACCCTTAATTTTCAGCTCAGTTTTTCCAACTCCATAAAAAAGATATTCAGAATGTAATCAGGGAAGGTTTCCATACATAATATACCATTAAAATCTAACAAAATGCAAAGATAGACAGCTTTTTTCCTTTTTGTTAAACAAGAGGAGGTATCCTGTATGGCTGTGTGCTGCCTCATGGATTCATGAATTATCTAGGAAGCAGGGGGGATAGATAGTTTGCTGACAAAACTAAGTTATTCAGAAACATAAAAAGAGCTGCTGAGCTTCAGAATCCTGAGTCAATGAGATGGCCAGTGAAACCTCACGTGTACAGAGAGCAATTCCTGGGTGTCCCTGCCCATGGCAGGGGGGTGGAACTGGATGATCTTTAAGGTCCCTTCGAAACCAAACCATTCTATGATTCTACAATTCCAGTTCACATACCCAAGCCAGACTCTTATCTAACCATTATTGCTGAGGAATGACTCCTCAGGGTTTCATAGAGCTTTTGGCGAAATGTTCAGTAATAGCCAGAAAGGGAAAGAGCATTATTAGCACTGATCAGCAGCTTCAATAGGCTGGGCAAATTTATGAGAGAGAAAATCCAATGAGGACCATTAAACACAAAGATGCCAACTCTGGGACAGCTGTCTAGGGAGAAACACTCTGTTTCCCCTGTTTCTATTCTCTTCTTAGATCCTTGCCATTGGCCAACGTTCCTATTAGTCTTCACAAAAATGTAAGGGACTTCCTTTACTTAACTCCACCCTTAAACATGAACTAAGCCAATGATTTAGACTGACTCCTGCACAGTATGTTTAATTTCATGAACAGCTGGAGCTGTTTCTGCTATAAAAAACTGCAAAAGCATTATAGCTCGTATGACATTTCTAAACATCAGCAGTTTACACTGGGGTTGAACACCTGGTTCTAGAGCACAGCTGAAGAGCCTCAACGTAGGACTGCACATCAGATAAGATGCTATTGACCTGCTACAAAGTAAAGGCTGTGTTCTTGTCACAAGAAAAAAAATACTGACCCCTGACTTGGTTAAAAACCCAAGATTTTATTGCTAAATTTAATGCTCAGGTTTTCAGTCTAAAGATCAGAATTCCCTCTCACAAAAATCCAGGATACTATGTCAGTCAAACTCCTGTTAAGGTGATTGCAGCCTGGGTATCTAAATATTTAATGGCATGAAAAATAGCATGATCTTTATCAAAACGTCTCACTTCTTGGCTGAGGTTGACTTTCTTCCTGGGATTTAACGCAAAGCCTTCTGTTTATCTTCGGATCCACTCCTTTAGTCATCCTCAGAATTGAGGGAATATTTCTTCCCAGAAGTTTAACAGCTGTATCTGGAAAAGAAAGCAGAGGAAGAAAAGGAGCCAAATTTAACTCAGGAGTAGTAGAAAGTGAGAATATTTGGTTTTAAATGTTTTGCATTTTTTGTCTGTCTGTTTGTTTGTATCAGCACAAGAGGAAACAGAAAGAAAAGCAACAGGTACAAATCTAATATTATGCAAGAAACAGCAGATTCAGTTGTAACAGAGCCTGCCAAAGAAATCAAAACTTAGCCATGATTTGAGCTTGCCTGTTACTCTTATTTAGAAACGCAGGAATGCAAAATTACAGCCTGTAAGCAATTTCTAATGCACCATGCACATCACAATTTCAAGGAACTTATCTATTCACATACTTCAGATACACCTTGGATGCCATTTCAAGGGCTGTACAACAGTACTTGTCACATCCCAAAAGTAAGTCACAGACTTGGCAGGGTCAAGGAAAAAAGTCAAGAAAAAAGGCAAGGTCTTGCATTATTAAGATAACTCTTTCACAGTGTATTAGAAAAGGACAGGGGGCTTATATACGAAAACATAATCTTTATGATGTCTGAAAATGGCTCTCATGAGAAACAGTTGCGCTTTATTTTACATTTATAGGTGACAACCCCCCCCCCAATGAAACCCAACCCTTTTTGAGATCATAGCATCATAGAACGTTTTGGGTTGGAAGCGACCTTTACAGGTCATCTAGTCCAACCCCCTACAGTCATCACGGACATCTTCAATTCGAACAGGTTGCTCAGAGCCCCATTCAACCTGTCCTTGAATGTTTCCAGGGATGGGGCACCTACCACCTCTCTAGGCAACCTGTTCCAGTGTTTCATCGCCCTCAGCGTGAAGACTTTCTTCTTAATACCTAGTCAAATTTTCTCTTCATTTAGTCTGAAACTATTACCCCCTGTCCTATTCATACCAGCCCTGCTAAAAAGCTTTTCCCCATCTTTCTTGTAAGCTCCCTTTAAGCATTGAAAGGCCACAATAAGGTCTCCTCAGACTCTTCTCTCCTCCAAGCTGAACAACCACAAATCTCTCAGCCTCTCTTCCCAGGGGAGGTATTCCAGACATTTGATGATTTTTGTGGCCTCCTCCAGACCTGCTCCACCAGATCCATGTCCTTCCTGTGCTGAGGGCTCAAGAACTGAACACAATACTCCAGGTGAAGTCTCACCAGAGCACAGTAGACGGGCAGAATCCCCTCCTTCGCTCTGTGTGTCACACTTCTGATGCAGCCCGGGACACGGTTGGCTTTCTGGGCTGCAAGCATACACTGCCAGCTCATGTCCAGCTTCTCAATCACCATATTCAGAAAAAGAAAAAAAGCCACAAATCCATTCCTTCCTTTTTCATTTTGACAGTCAGCAGTGACGCCGCTAGGCCTTAAGCGCTGATGCCCACCAAACAGGGACGATAACCATAGAATGGTTTGGGTCCAAAGGGGTCTTAAAGATCATCCAGTTCCAGCCCCCCTGCCATGGGCAGAGCCACCTCCCACTGGATTAGGTTGCTCAAAGCCTCATCCAGCGTGGCCTTGAGCACCTTCAGGAACGTGGCATCCATGACTTCCCTGGGCAACCTGTGTCAGTGCTTCACAACTGTCACAGGAAAATAAGTCGTCCTAAAATCTAACCTAACTCTCCCCTCTTTCAGCTTAAAACTGTTCCGCCTCGTCCTAACCATACACTCCCTGATAAAGAGCCCCTCCCCAGCTTTCCTGTAGTCCCCTTTCAGTACTGGAGGGCTGCTATAAGGTCTTCCCGGAGCCTTCTCTTCTCCAGGCTGAACAACCCCAACTCTCTCAGCCTGTCCTCGTATGGGAGGTGCTCCAGCCCTCGGATCATCCCCGCGGCCTCTCACTGCTCCCCTTCACTCTTGCCCGCAGCCAAGCCCAGGGCCGCGACCATTGAGCCGTATGGGGGCTGACAGCGCCTCTTCGCTCCCTCCCCACCTGTCCCCCTCGTGCCTGGCACCGGCCCCGGCCCCGTCACTCACCGCCGCGGCCCCACATGGCGCAACCTGCCGCTCCGCCGCCTCTCAATGTCACCGCAGCGCCGCCGCCCCGCCCCGCCCCGCCCCGCCTGCGGCGCCGGGATTGGAGCGGCCGGACCCCGCTGATCGCCGGTCGTGCCGCCGCCCGGTCCCGCCTCTGCGCAAGGGCCCCGACAGACGCCCCTCACTCCGCCACCGCTCGGAGCCTCCGCGAGGGGCCGCCCGCACGCCAAGTCCCGCCCCTTCTGCTCGTTGCCCTTCCTGATTGGCCGCGGCCAGGGCCGAGCCCGCCTCTGATTGAACTCCCCAGCCACCGCAGGGAGCCTCCAGCTGCCCGGGGGCCAAGCCTCACTCCCTCGCTGCTAGTCTCCCCGCCTCTCCACCTGATTGGTCGCCGCCACCACC
>JAUMJL010002197.1:0-20824 GCA_033558185.1 Dromococcyx pavoninus | reverse complement strand
GGGGCTACGAGGTGTGGGCGGGGCTATGCGGCACAGCCTGGCCGGAGCGCGCCCTGCTGGCCTCGTGCGCAGAGCGCTGCGTGCGTTGGGCATCTCGGCACTGCTCTGCACCACGCTGCACTCTCCGCCTCGCTCCCCTCCACTCTGCATGACACCATCCAGGCCCGGGTGCTGGGCCAGGATCTCAGAGCAGATAAGAAGTTCCTCGGCCCTGGTTGCCAGGAGAATCTATGGCAAGGCCAAGAGCACAGGGTTAAATAGCAGAACCCAGGGTAATTGGCCCCTCTCAACTCTTCAGTGGGGCCAGCTGCCCCTCTGCAGGCAGAACACCATTTCCTCAGCGGTGCCAGGGAGGGAATTGCAAATTAACAAGAAGAGGGAAAAAAAATTCCTTGCTCAGTCTGTGTTTTTGTGGGATGGAGCGGTGGAACTGTTCCCAAGAGCACAAATGCAGGTAAAGAAAGGACTGATGGACCAGCCGGCTGCCTGATATCTTCCCAACTGCCTTCCCGGCTGAGTCACAGCCTTTGATCCACAGGAAGCTTTGTTTCCCTGGCAGCAGAATTTCAGAGGTATTTTTGGCGCTCTTCCCACCCAGGGTCCCTGCGCACGCGATGTCCGCGCAACCGCAAACGGCCTCGCACCAGGGCTGGGCTGGCTCAGAGCGCGCCACACCGTCAGGCTGAGGATGAGTTGCAGGCACCACAGAGACTTGGTGAGAACCAGGGTGTCTGCTGGGGCATCCCTGGCCCCGGGAGGGGGGGGCATTCCCTGAGAGGGATGAAGGATGCTTGGAGGCAGCTCAGCCAATGGTTTGGATGGGTTTGGTTGCCATGGCCACAGTTGTGAGGCAGAGTAGGGAGGTGCTGGGATGCCAGGGGTGCAGAGCCCCCCCATCCTCTGCAGGGGTGGCTGGTCCAGGAGCTGGGACAGGCAGAGAAGTGGGGCAGGATGAGCATCCGCTGCAAGGGTTAGTTCCTCCCCTTTGCAGACCCATTGGCGTAACCTGTTTAAATGATTTCTAAGGTAATAGGGCAGGGGGCACTGCATGGGGCTGCGGGGTAGATGACTTGCCTAGCACAGGGAGGAGAGGGCTGGTGAGGGATGCCTGTAGACGCTGAGTTTTGGGAACGGTGGGAGGAGGGCATCCTGCTGTCAGCGCTCCTCTCCCTCACTAACCCCTCGCACTGCCTCTCTCCAGAGATCTCAGACCCCCAGCAACAGCTCTGCCTCAGGGTGCGGTGGGAGCTCGGCGTTCCTGGGGGCTCCCCTGGCAGCACGCATAGTCCCCAGGGAGGGACGCACTGCATCGCGGTAAGGAGGGGGTGTCCATGGCTGGGGTGCTTTTTCCTGGGGCAAGGAATGACCCAGTTAACTGCGCATCGTTTCTGTGCCAAACCAGGAGGAGCAGCTCTCCCTTCCCGAATATGAAGCTCTAAGTGCTTTCAAAACCCATTTTTTCTCCCCATTCCCCATCTCTGCAGTTTATCACTTGCTCAGTGTATTACAACATGGTGCTGCTCTGGGGGCAGTGTGGTCTCTCCTGGTGCCCATCTGGAATGTCATCAGCAGATATTTGCAACTCTGGGAAATGAAACCTCTGTCTCCCGCTTTGCTTCAGACCAGAGGGACCCCATTTCTGTAAAAGCCCTGACATTATCAGCGTGGAAATGTTTCTTGCCAGATCAGCTCCCTGCGTTATGGGCTGGAACCAGGGGACGAGATTGGTAAAGTTAATGTGCGAGCTTAAGACTAAAGCTCCTCTAAGTGTGTGAGCCAGGAAATGCTGTGCAGCTTAACTTTTCCCCTCGTTCTGCTCCCTGTGTCATGGGGGAGAAGTGGAACTGGAACCCCAGCATGGGTCCAGACCATTCTCAGGAAGGTTGGCACGTGCTGCACTCTTTGAAGATGCCTCCCTGTTCACAGGGCTTGTGTGCCTAGGGAAGTGGGGCTGTGAGGCCTCAGCTCTTTGAGAACCACAGGGGGATTTCACCCCATGCAGTGTACAGCAGACCCAGCTGCACCCCAGAGCATGAAGGGACATGTTCTGGCATATCTAGGCCATCTGCTTTGCAGAGAAGTTGGCTTTGTTATTGACTGTATCGGTGCCTGCACTGCTGCAGAAGCCAGGGCTGCTCTGAGCTGCAGAGAAATGTGTCTCCTCCCCTGGAGAAGATGTGTCCACAGTGGGTCTCTCGGCTGAGGTGCTGGTTTGGAGCAGAGCAGCACAATCCTGCCATGTACGGCCCGTGGAAGGGACGGGGACGGATGCAGGCTGGCTGCTGGAGCTGCTGGAGCTGCTGAGGCTTCTGGAGCCCTGCCTCTTATATTCCCTTCCTTTTCCCAGTGCGCTGCATTCTTAGAAGCTGCACCCTACTCCAGGAGGCTTTAAAGTAACGTTATCACCCCTTGGCCATGAACGGGTACCTGGATGAATCCAATTTCATGATGGTGGAGGAAGGCTTCACCACCAGAGACCTCCTGGAGAACGTGCTGGTGGAGCAGTGCCAGGCGGTAAGGGCTGGTGGCTCTGGGGCTTCCTGGCAGCCAGCACCTCTCTGCTGCTCACTCTGGCTTCCTCCTAGAGCAACGAGCAAGCCCTCTTCGTGGCAGACCTTGGGGACATTGTGAAGAAACATCTGCGTTTCCTGAAGGCCCTGCCCCGTGTGAAGCCCTACTTCCCAGTGAAATGCAACAGCAGCGAGGGGGTGATCCGGCTGCTGGCTGAGCTGGGGGCAGGTTTTGCCTGTGCCAACAAGGTAGGGCAGTGGGAGGACAGGTCAGGGTGAGCATCCTCTGGGCGTCTCTAGGAGAGTGGAAAAGCTCACTCTCCTTCCCTAACATTCTGCTCACCAGACAATGTTTACAGGAGCAGGAGTCTCCCTCTGCTGTCAAAGCCCTGCACACGCAGCCCAGAAATCCCTGTCTGCTCTGCCTGGTGTCTCAGGCTTATTCCCTTTGACCGACATTACTGTCTTGGATTTGATGTCCAGAAGCTGGTTTGACTGGTGGCATAGCTCATCCCTAGGTGCCACAGCCTTCCAGCTCTTGGCTTTCAGGCTGAGCGTAATGCTCCCAGGTCCCTCCTGCTTCTTGTTTGCTCACAGCCAAGTTCCCAGGCAGGATCCAGAGTTAAGCTATTTACTTTTATGTAATTAAGTGGGATGTGTTACCAGGAAGAGAAAGCACAAAGAGTGGTTACAGCTCAGGCCAGCACTGCTGCTGTCACCGTCCCTGCAGCTTGCAGGGGACACAGGCACCAACCCCACCCCTGCTAAACCCCTTCTCTCCTCCTGATCTCTTGCTGCAACTTGCCCTGCTAGGACAAAGTCCACTGGGATCCCTTTGAGCTCCTGCAGATTTTCCTGGGAAGAGCCTCAGCTACAATGCCAGCGCTTTGCTCTCCGCGCAAGTCCAGGGCTGGTGGTGGTCCAGCATGGCCAGCATTAGCTCCAGGGACCTGCCGACATGTGTGCTGTCTCCCTGCAGGCAGAGATCGCGTGGGTGCAAAGCATTGGGGTCCACGCTGACAGGATCTTCTACAGCAGCCCCTGCAAACAGGTTGCCCACATCAAGTACGCAGCCAGCTGTGGCGTGTGGCTGATGGCGTTCGACAATGAGGTGGAGCTCAGCAAGGTGGCCAGGAGTCATCCTCGTGCCCGGTGGGTGTCTGGGGGCATCCTTGGAGTCCGGGACTGGAACAGGACCTGGAGAGGTGGCTGGAAGGTGACAGGGAGCCTGACGACCCCTCAGCACAGCGTGGCTTCACTCTGCAGGATGCTGCTGGGAATCACTACTGACTCCAGCCCTTCTGCCCATCCGAGCATGACGTTTGGGGCCACGCTCAAGTCGTGCCGGTGCCTGCTAGAGGCAGCGAAGGAGCAGGCAGTGGAGGTCATTGGCATCAGGTACACCACATGGTCCTTTCTCCATAGGGGTGCTCAGCCCATGTTGGACTGGGCTGTGGGGGGCTCTGCCTTGCTGGAACAACACGGGGATCCATGAAGTCACTGTCTGCTCTGGCTGGGACTGAGGTGGAATCAGGAACTTCTGGACCCTTGTTTGGACCTATATGGGGCAGGTTTGGCCCTCAAAGATGTTCTGGGGGCTCTGTGGGGTTGGTGAGACACTCTGGCATGTGATGGTTGGTGGGAAGCACAGAGATGCCCGCAGTGCGCAGTGATCCCAGTGCCCTCTCCCCTGGCTGCTCCCTGGGGCCACATGAGCCCTGGTGACACAGGGACTGTGCCCACAGCTTCCACCTTGGGAGCCGCATGCTGGAGCCCCAGGCCTTTGCGCAGGCTGTGGCTGCAGCACAACTTGCCTTTGAGGTGGGCACGGAGCTGGGCTACCAAATGCACCTCCTGGACATTGGAGGGGGCTTCCCTGGCACCGAGGACACCAAAACCCGGTTCGAAGAGGTGCGTGGCTCCTGGTGCCTGCTTGGCAGGCAGAGAGTGGGGCTGGACGCTCTCCCTGGGTCTGGCTCCCTGCAGAGGGGCTGAGCTAACCGAGGGGGAACATCTCATTCCCATCCAGCTCGCTGCCGCGATAAACTCTGCCTTGGACTTGTATTTCCCAAGTGGCTGTGGGGTGGAGATCGTTGCAAGACCTGGGAGGTTCTATGTCACCTCTGCCTTCACCTTCGCAGCCAGCATCACCGCCAGGGAAGAGGCTCCCATGGAGCAGCTGGGCTACGATGGTGGGTCGGAAATGGGATGGTGGGGTGGTGGGAGAGTGGGACAGGAGTCCCCCTGACCCCTCACCCTGCTTCCCTTCAGAGGAAGAGCCTGGCAGCAAGAAGAGCCTCGTGTATCACCTCAGTGAGGGCATCTATGGTGCCTTCAGCCGCCTCCTGTTTGACAGCCCCTGCCCCAGACCCCAAATGCACAAGGTGAGGGGTTGGCCCGGCTTGAGGAGAACCCAACACATCCCTCGTGTTGCATCCCATCACCTCAGCTGACCCTTGCATCGTGACTGGCCCTGGGCTCCAAGCCAGCAGAGAGCAGAGGGAGGGGCGATGCTGGAACACTAGAAGGGTTGCAGCCAGGATCTGTGGGCTCCTGGGGTTGGGATATTGTGGGTGGGTACACAGAAGGTGTCTGTGGTGCAGGGACATCTTCACCCCCTGCGGCCGTTCCCTCTCTGCCTGCAGCGACGCTGCCCGGACTCTCCCTGGCGCAGCAGCAGCCTCTGTGGCCCAGTGGGACGCGACGAGGACCGCATCGCCGACGCACTGGAGCTGCCTGAACTGCACGTTGGGGACTGGATCATCTTTGAGGACATGGGTGCCTACACCATCACAGCCCCATCTGCGCTTGGGGGGGGCCCCGAGCCACACATCACCTATGCCATGTCCCGCCTCACCTGGTAAGAGAGGGTCCTGCCCGGACCTTGGCAATGCTGTCTTTTACTCTGCCTGGGCTCTTTCCCCAGTGGGGGTCAAATCTGGGTCCTAAAACCTGGAAATTCAGGGTACAAACCCACCTTCAGAGGCGAAACTCACATTTTGTGAGCACTGGCAGATTTGAGCCAGTTTTCCACCACAGAAATTGCAGGCAGCTCTGCTCAGGCTGCATGAACAGGGCTGTTGCTCTGGGGTACACGAGAGCCCCTCACCCTCTCCCTGGGACCACCCTGCAGTGTTCTGCGAGGCAGTGCTCCCCCCGCTCCCCTTCCGGTGTCTCCTGCCCACAGGAAAGCCGTGCAGCTCTGCCAAGGAAAGCTGCCGCAGACCGAAGACGACCGGGAGAGCGTCTGCGCCCCGCTGTCCTGTGGCTGGGAGATGGCCGAGACGCTCTGCGTCACCCCGGTCTTCACTCCAGCCAGCATCATCTGAGCAGCATCAGTACTGGGGAGAGAGGCCCTGTGGCATCACCTGCTGCTGGCATCACCCCACTCTGTGGCATCACCCCGCTGCTGGCATCACCTGTGCCACCAGCATCGCCCTACTCCATGGCATCGCCCCACTGCCAGCATCGCCCAAATCCACTCCCGCGGGCACCACCAGCAGGGTCTTTGAAGTGTTCACACAAACCCTGTTCCTTCTGCTGGCACAGAGCCGCGTGCCTGGCAGGGGTGGGGCTGCCGAGTGGGTTGGGGTGCATTTTTTTTGGAGTTATGGTAATAAATGGTTATCAGTCGTGGCTCGGGGTTTTTTGGGAGGCAGCCCTCGGCTCTTCCTCCCCACCCTCCCCCAGAGGCAGTGGAGAATCCTCCTGCAATAAGCAGGAGCTGCCTAATGAGGCTTTGCTCATTAGGGAAGGTGGAGCTGTTCACCCAAGGCTTGGACGCTGCTCAGGCATCCACAGGGACCCATGGATTTTGGAGCAGGGCGAAGGGAATAGGGGTGTGGGTTCTGGACTGTGAGTGTTACTGGGGGGAAAATCCAGGCCTGGTGGCATCCACCCCTCCTCAAGCTCGCATCAGCCCTAAAGAAGCCCCCTGCCCCTGGGATGACTGGGGAAATGGGGGACACTGGAAGGACCCTGAGGGGTCAGAGCAGGGTGTGCTGGGACCAATGAGACACTGGGGGGACGTGGACGGCACTGGGGTGGGGGCACTGGCAGCAGTGGGGTGACACTGGGAGCACTGGGAGCACACTAAAGCACTGAAATGGGAGCACTGGAACGACACTGGGAGGGTACAGGAATGGGAGCACTGGGGAGTCCTTGCTCTGCCCCACCGGCCGGCAGGGGGGCGCTGGGGAGGAAGGGGGGGAGCGGAGGCGGTGCGGCCGCTCGCGCCTCTCGTCTCCCTGGCTCCGCCCGGGAGCGCCGTAAAGTGCGGTGCAGCTGTCGTGGCTGTGGCTGTGCTTGACGGCGGGCGGTGTCGCGAAAGGCCCGTGAAGGACGGTGCCGCTGTCTGTCTGTCTGTCGGTGTCTGTCGCGCCCCGCACCGCAGCGATGCCGTTCTGGGATCTGCAGCGGCAGCTGGGCATCGACGTGGACCGGTGGCTGCTGCGGCAGAGCATGCCGCAGCCGCACGGCATGGCCGGCGCCTGCCACGCCTTCGAGCGCGAGTGGGTGGAGTGCGGGCACGGGCTGGGCCAGACCCGGGCCCGCCGGGAGTGCCAGCCCGAGTACGAGGACTTTATGGAGTGCATGCACCGCACCAAGCTGGTGAGCGAGGGGGCCGGGAGCGAGGGTAGCACGGGAAAAGGGGGAGGGCAATACCGGAGCAGGGGGCGGGACTGGGAGCAGCGAGAGGGAAGCACTGGACCGGCGCGGGGCACCGGAAACAGCCTCGGGGCAGCGGGGGGGCACTGAGAGGGAGTGAGGGGCCACATCAAGCTATGGGGGACGCTGGGACAGCCAGACAGTAGCTGGGGACACCTCAGGTGCTGGGCCGGGCCAGGGAGAGGGTGCTGAGAGCCCAGGCTGAGGAGGGTGCTGAGGGTGTCCCTGTTCTCAGGTAGCACCTCCTGGCTGGCAACAGGCCCTGCCCAGTGCGAGTGGGGGGCCCGGCTCTGCAGCAGCCACTTCCCCAAGGGAGCTGTGGGATCAGCAGGGTTCTGTCCTCCACAGCCTTCCCCACGGCCTGCAGCCCCCTCCTCCTCTCCAGCAGCAGCTGGGGTTTGTCCTCAGCTGTGGCAGCAGTAAGAGAAAACACTGCCTGGTCATCACCAGTAAAATGTGCTGCAGCAGCCTGAAAGCTGTGAAGTCTCTGGCAGGAGGCTCAAAGCCGCGTGGGGGTGGGGGTTCCGTGTGTGTGAGGCTTCTGGGGGCTGCCAGGATCGGAACTGGGACCACCAAAACACTTCCCTGCCTGCCCCAACCCTGTCATGCGCTTTGCCAGGCCATGCGTATGAAAACCATCCTTGAGCAGCGGGACAAGATGATCAAAGAAGGGAAGTACACACCGCCTGACTACCACAAGGGCAAAGAGGAGTCGCGGCCATGATCTGCGGGGACTGTGAGCCTTTGTCACCCGTGGAGTCATCGACGTAGAATTCCTCTGGGAAGAAAACCTGCAGCACAAGTGGGTTATGCTGTGGCGGTGGGGTGGGGTCTGTGTGGGGCCCTGTCCCTGCAGAAGGGGAATGACACCACAGTGGATGTTGCTCGGAGTAGTAAATGTCTCCTCTGTAACAGCATTTGTCTTTTTTTTTTTGAGTAAAGCACGGCTTGAGAGTCTCTCTCTGGAGCAGGGGGTTGCTGGGGGTATTCTGAGGCCCTGGAAACACCACAGTAGTGCTGGGGACCTGCTCCTGAGGAGCACAAATGCTCCTGTAGCTGGAGTGAGCTGGTGCTGCGAGCTGTCCTGAGCTCTCCCTTTGTGCTTACAGCTCCTTCCTCCCTCTCAGGCAGCAATTGCTGCTGGAAACGGTAAGAATGATCTGAAAGAGTACAAGGAAATCCCAATCCAAGCTTCTCCTGCAAAACTTCATCTTAATTTAAAGTCCACGTGTGGGACTGGTGTGTGCTGGGTGGATCCCAGTGCCTCTCCAGCTGATGGTAGTGCTGTGTGAGGTGGAAACCTGGTAGGATGCAGTTTCTCCGCTGCCCTTTCAGAGTGCCAGGGACAGATCTCGCCGGGGGCTCTGCCGTGGAATCCTGTGGGTCAGCGGGATCCACTGGGGGTGCTGGGCTGGCTGGGGATAGCCCTGGCATGGCTGGGCACTCCATCCCTTCCTGTGGGGTTCTGGTAGTGGTGCCCACCCCACCGCAGCTCCTTGCTTCCTGAAGCCGGTATTCCCCCTTCCCTCAAAATCCAGCAGGGTTTTGTAACAGCATTAAGGCAGGTGAGTACCTGGAAGCAGAGAGGGGCCGGATCTGTGCTTTAATCCATGTTTTTAAAGCTGGTGGTTGAGGGTTTAATGCTTAATCTTTGGTTCAGGTGGAGGCTGTGAGTTTCCTGATCCTCACAAATCCCTATGCCAGGATGATGAACGCTGACGTGAGCACAGTGACTCCGGCAGACAGAGCCGGCTGAGCTGCACCGAGGGGCTGCTGCTCCCAGTCCAGGTGTGGTCCCTGGCTTCAGCCCCGCTGGTGCCTTTGGCTGTGGATCAGCAGGACTCCAGGCACAGCTCTGTGTGTGTCTCCAGTGGAGAAGAGCTTTCCCTAGGGGCAAGGGCACCCCTGGCAGACCTTGTTCCCCAGACACCTCGGGAATGATTAACCAGCAGCCACTTTGAGTGGTCTGTTTAGATAGTGCGTGCCTGGAACCTGGGGAGTGGAATTAAAGGATCACCTAACATGGACTATGATGGGAGCAAAACCCCAGGCTCTCCCAGCAGGTGCCCTTTCCCTGCCCACAGAGAGGGAGCTGCTGCTGCAGTGGGCACACAGATCCGTCCACGGAGCAGGAAGAGCCTTGCAGAGCCCTGACTGTGGCACAGACCTTGGAAGAGTTGCACCCTCGGATGGGATGGGATGGGCCGCAGCTGGGAGCTGTGGTGTTGAGACGCTCTGCCCTTGCCCCTCTGCCATCCTATGGGAAGAAACACTTCCCTGGTTCTCACCCCAGTTCCACAGGGGCTGTGGCAGTGATGGTCTCCCAGGTATCATCCCAGCAGGATTTGGCCTTTTAGGGATTTCTGCTGCTCCTCACTGAGCTCTCTCACAGCTCCCCAGCCTTTCCGAGCACTGCTGGGAGGTTTCTTCCTTCCCCCAGGCCCAGGTGGGTTCCCTGCGCTTGGGCTGATTCATGGCTGCAGTCATCCTGGCACGTGGAATGAAGCAGTGTCTCGCTTGGAGCAGAGAGCCCTGAGTTCCGGGTCTGCATCCGATGAGGCCGGGGCTGCCAGAGCCAGGGAGCTGCTCTCCTGATAATCCTCAGGGATTTTGTTCGGCACATTCAGATAGAAAAACTCTTTGGTGTTGATTAGTTCCAGCGCTGTGCCTGCACCCCCTCCATCGGAATCCCTCCTTATGGATGGTGATTAATTACCCTTCTCTTTCCCAGGGAGGCAGCAGGTTCCCAGTGCTGGGAATGACTCTGGTGGCAGCTTGGCTGCAGTAGTCGGCTCAGCAGCGGTACAAACCCCTCGTGAGCAGGCGGCGCAGGCTGGCAGCACCCAGAGCGTGTGCTCCTGGGAATTGCTGGCTTGCAAAAACACCCAGTCTGTGAAAGGGAAGGGTTGATTCCAGGGAGGATGGGGGGAAAAAAGGGCTCAGCAAAAATACCAGCAACTCGGCGGTGTCAAGTGACTCATCTCACCGAGCTGTCCAGATGTCAGAGGAAATAGGGAAGCGTATCCAAACACCCCTGCCTCTCAAGCGGCTCTGCGGAGCCATCCTGAGTTCAGTTGTTCTGGTGAGAGGTGTTAATGCAGCCAAGGAGACTGGGAGGAGCAGATCTGTGCATCGGCATCAAAATCTCTGTTAGAGATTGCAACCAATAAGGAAAATAACCAGAGACCTGGTCAAAACGGTCAAATTCAGGGACAGAGGAAAAGCCAGGAGGAGGCCATGATGGAAAGTGGGTCTGATTATCCCCCGGGCAAAACAGATTTGGAGCATCCTTGGCAGCTGAATATCACTCACCATGGACCATGCATGGGATTCATTCCCAGTGTGGAGTGGATCCAAACTTCCTCTGCGCTGTTGGCTTTCTTCTTGTTTTGGCACAGGATGAAGCTGCATCCAGGCTGGGTGGGAGGCATGGAGGCTGGGCTGGGGTGGGAGATCTCCACCAGGAGCCCAGGGAGCTACTGCTGCTGCAGGCACAGCCTCACATCGCTCCCTGGCTGCTTTCCCAACAGCTTCCCTGCTCTCCCATTTCCATTTTCCTATAACCCTCAGCTATGCAGGACCTGAAGTCTGTGGAGTGGGTGATCCCCACCTCCTGTAGTTCCTGGATGAGCCAGGAGCCTCTGGCAGCATCTGCAGCTCCTTTTTGCCTCAGAGACTGGGAATAAACAACTCTCAGGTGATGAATAATTTATCTGAAGTCAAGGGAAAAGGCAGCTCTGTGCATGGCTCAGGCGAAGGCTTCAGTGAGGCTGAGGGGCAGAGCCATGCGCCGGCTGCTCTGCACTGGGAGGCTTCTCCCTACACCACGTGGATGCCGAGTGGGGCCCCAAGGTCTCAATACCCTCCTCAGTGTCCACAGGACAGGAACAGCGAGGTGAAAGGATTTAGGGAGGGACCCCTCCTCCCCCTGTCCTCTTGGAATAGCGATTTCCCATCCCCATGCAGTCAAAACAACGCACGCTCCTAACCCAGATTTGTAGCACAAATAATCCGTTGCTCTGAGGGATTTCTGGAAAGGTGTTTTGGGTATGAAATCTCTACAAGCTGGAACAGGCTCCATCTCCCGGCTGCCCTCGCTGCTTGGGGGTTCAGCATGGCTGGGTTTGCTCCAACACTGCTGCGAGGGAGGAGACCGGAGCCCAGCCAGTCACACGGAGCAGGGTGGTGAAGGGACGCATCACCCTGAAGGCCGCAGGGCTGAGCTGCCTGTGTCGCGTCCCAGGTGGAGCAGGGGCAGCTGGGAGCATCGCGCCCATTGCTCTGGTGCCCACTGGACTTGGGGCTCACAGGGGCGACAGCCGGTGCTCCTTCCATTGCACACACAGCTGAACCCCCCCAGCCCACCCAGAAGCTTTGGGAATGTCTGGCTCTTGGGGTGCTTTCCTCCTCCCAATGCACCCAAAGCTCCTGGCTCTGGCAGGATGAGCCCCTTCCTGCTCCCAAACTCATGGATTTTGGGGTGTCTAATGGTGCTGGGACCCACAGCCCCCACTTGTGCATGGGCACTATGTTTATCCAGCAGTGTTGGGTACGGATGTGCTCACGAGGTGCCTGAGCTGTGCTGGGGGAGGGAAGAGAAAGCTGTGTCAAGGTGCAGGGCTGGTGCCGGCCCATGAAAATGCTGTTTCCCAGCACCCAGCACCAGCCCAGCCCATTGGGGCTCCCGGGAATCTCATGTCCATGAGGCCTCAGCTGCTGTGTCTCTGGGCTTGACACATCTGCACTGGATGGGTTTTGGCTGAGTGCTCCCTTCTGCTTTGCTCTCCCCGTGCCTGGATCCGCCTGGGCAGGGCCGTGGGGCAACACGTGCTCTGCTCCAGCCACATCCCAAGTGTCCATGAGCATCGTCACCACACCCCATGTGTGTCCTCCACTGCATCCATCCCCTCGCTGGAGGTACTCGAGGAAACAGCCGCCGGGAAGCAGAGGCACCTGTTGGGATGAGATCTGAGAACCTGAGAGGGAGAGATCCCCGTGGGGCAGCCAGCTGCACCGAGACCCTGGGACAACCGGGGCGACGGGCTTTGCCTGGCCATGTGCGACGCCGTGGGAGCAGCCGCGCTGGCCCCGGGCCGTCGCACAGCACTGCGGCGCGCTGCGTCCTGCCGTCGGAGCGGGGCGGCTGGCTCTGCCGTCGGCCCGGGCGGTTTATCCTGCTCCACTCGTGCCAGGCGGCCGGGGCTGTCCTGCAGCTCCATCACCCCGTGGGGCTGCTGCTGGTGACCCTACCTGCGCCGCGGCTGCTGCCGACACCAACTTGGCTGGAGCTGGGATGCCTGGCTGCCCCACAGGTGAGACCCTGGGCAGCACGCGGCTTTCCCAGCCCTCTCCATGCCTGTCCTTGCTCTTTCCCAGTGCAGCTCCAGCGCTTTCCATGCCTGTCCTTGGTCATGTCCCCTGCTCCACGCTTCCGCCGCAGCCACTGGCCCCAATCGATGGGTGCTCCAATTTCCCTGGGCCTGCGGGGATCCAGAGGATGGGGTGGGGGTGCTGGAGGGGAAAGGGGGGGTCAAGAGAGGCTGTGTGGGGAACTGCTGGGTGGTTTGGGGGTCTTCCATGTTCAATGGGGTTGTCGGGGTGGCCGTGCAGTCTGGGGGTGCAGGGTGGGTTTGGGGGAAGCCTGGAGGGGGTTTGGCATTGGGGTGCACCAGGGAGCCCTGACAGGTTGGGGAGCACAGGGTGGATTGGGGGGAGCTCAGAAAGATTGGGGTGTACAGGGGGAGTTGGGAGTTACCCAGTGGGGTGTCAGACATTGGGGTGCGCTGAGGAGAGTGGGCAGGTTGGAGGGCACAGGGAAGGTTGGGGGGAGCCTGGGGGGTTGTCAGGCTTGAGGGAGCCCGAACAGATTGTGAGCATGGTGGGGCTCCGGGAGTGCCCAGGGGGTGTGAGGCATCGGGGTGTGCCGGGGAGCCCAGGCAGGTTGGGGCTGCAAGGGGGTCAGGAGGGGGTCCGGGCAGGTTTTGGGGCACAGGGTGGATTGAGGGGAGCCCGGGGAGGTGTCAGGCACTGGGGAGCTCGGCCAGGCTGGAGTGTGCAGGGGGTCGAGGGGTGCCCCGGGTGGAGGGTGCCGGGGGGGATGCCGCTACCAGTACCGAAGCCGCGCTGTGTCGGGGACTGTCCGGACCCTCCCCGCCGCTCCCACCGCCCCGGTGGGCAGGGCTGGGGGAGGCGCCGCAGCGGCAGCGGCGGGAGCGGCGGGAGAGGGAACGGCACCGGGAAAGGGAACAGGAACGGCACCGGGAGCGCCGCGTCCTGCCGGGAGCAGGGGGTGAGCGGGGCCGGGGGTGCGCACCGGCGGGGATGGAGTGGGAGCGGCGGCAGATAGGGATGGAGCGGGGATGGAGCGGAGAAAGGCGGCGGGTGGGGATGGAGAGGGCAGGGGAGCAGCAGCCGGGAGGCTGGGCTGTGGCTGCGGGCACCGTGGGGGCAGGCACTGGAGGGAGCAGAATGAGGGGGCCAGACCAGCCCCGTGCGCCGCGCACCCCGTTCCCTCACGCACCTGCTGTCTCCAGCACCCCTCGCTCCTACCCTGCTGCACCTCCTGCTCACACCCTGCTGCCTCCCGCACCCGCTGCACCCTCTGCTTGCACCCCATTCCCTCCCGCACCCCGTTCTCTACCGCATCCGCTGCACCCCGTGCTCGCACCTCCTGCCCGCACCCACTGCACCGCACCCCCTGCCCGAGCTCCAGCTCCGCAGCCCCCCAGCCCTTCCCCCTCCCCAGGCACTGACCCTCCCCACATAACCCACACACGTGGGTCCCTCAGAACCAGGGGCATGGGCCGAGCCCCTCGGTGCAGGCACCGGGGCTGCAGAGAGGAGGGGGCCACGGTTTTGGGCCGCGGTTCATTTTTTGGAGCTTTTCCATGGGAGGTGAATGACTCATGGAATCCTTTCTCCCTTTCTTCCAATATTTTTTTGGGTCTCTTTGTTCCTGTTTTGCTGATTAAATGATGATAACAAGGCAAGGCTCCGCGCGATGGAGGCGGCTCCTTCACCGCGGCGCATCGGTTGTAGGAGTCTCAGTCATTTCATGTGCATTTTTCCTGGCCGAGCTAGAGGACACAATGGGAATGGTTTTAAATATGTCTCATGCAAGGTGCTTATTTGCCCAGCGTGTGTACGCGGCACAGCTCGCTCCCTGCATGAGCCCTACCATTTTCCCCTACCATGATTAACAGGATTTTTAAAGCTATTCCCACTCTGAGAGGTGAAAAAAAACACAGGTACAAAGGGCAGAGCCGATCTAATGGCTTCTTCTTGTACCAAGCACAAAGAAATCGAACCCAAAAGGTTGAACTTTGATTCATGGAAGTGAGCGGGTGCCAGGGATGCCAGTGGGAGCTTTGCTGGCGGAGGGGTGGCCAGTGCTGCTGTGCCCGGGAGTCCCAGCCATCAGAGCAGCAAGGGGTAAGCTGAGGCAGCATTCAGGAACTCCAGGAGCTGATTCTGCTGCCCGAGAAGTGCTTGGGCACAGGCGCAAGGGCAGAGGTGTCCATGGTGGGATGGTCCCTTGTCCATCACCCCCCAGTGCCCATGGAGGGCAGGGAGCTGTAGCCGGTGGCCCGGTGTCACGCGCCGTTTGCTCCTTCTGCAGGCTGCTGCCCGCGGGGACGTCCTGCCTGCTCTGCTGCCCGTGCCCTGGGCCATGTCGTCCTCCGACGAGGAGACCCTGAGCGAGCGCTCATGCCGGAGCGAGCGATCGTGCCGGAGCGAGCGCTCTTACCGCAGTGAGCGCTCGGGCAGCCTCTCCCCCTGCCCTCCGGGGGACACCTTGCCCTGGAATTTACCCCTCCATGAGCAGAGGAAGCGGAAGAGCCAGGACTCGGTGCTGGACCCGGCTGAGAGGGCTGTCGTCAGGGTTGCAGGTAAGGGCAGCGCCCTGTTGTGTGATGGGTACCCCCGAGATGGGGAGAGGGACTCCCTAGGCTCACCTCAAGGATGGGGAGATGGGGCTACAATGGCTGGGATGGTCTTGGGGCCATCCCTGTCCCCTGCTGCTCCCCAGGGAGATGGGGATGGATGGGATGGGATGGGATGGGATGGGATGGGATGGGATGGGATGGGATGGGATGGGATGAGGAGGGCAGGGATGGATGGATCACCTGTGGCAGCCGAGGGCCAGGGTGGCATTTTGGCTGTGTGATGCCTTTGTCCTGCACCGGCAGGGCTCGCCGAGGGCTGTTGATACACACTGGGGTTAAGGAATGAGTGAGCACCTCTAATGCTTGGGTTGGGTGACATTAAAATGTCTAATTAAGGACTAAATGTCTCCTTGGTGGAACAATGTCCTTGGCCAGACTCCGAGGAGGAATTTGCCCAGGGAGGTTTGTGACTCCTGCCTGGCTGATGGAGCTGGGGTTTCTCCTTTGCCATGGTGGTGCCTCTTGGCAGCCCCATTGCTGTGGTCATGGGGTTGCCCAGGGTCCCTGTGCAGCTGCGTTATGGTGGGGACACTGCCCCATGTGTCCCCTCACCCACAGCGGTGCCACCGGCTGCTCTCACACCCCAGGAGGGGACAGGGATGGGAATAAGAAACAAAGACAGGGATGGACCTGCAATGGCTGATGGCTCCTTCTCCAAGCTCTAGATCATGGGGCTGGTGGGGACCCCATGCCAGGGCTGTGGGCGGAAAGGATGGAGGAGCTTTGTTCAAGGTGGTGGCCTCTGCCACCAGAGCTGGGATTTGCTTCTTCACCTGGGACAAATGGCTGGTGAAGGCTTTGATCTGTGGCTGCTGAGGTCTCGCCCCTTCCTGCACCCCAGGGGCCTTTGATCCTCTCCTACCAGAGCAAAGAGGGATTTGGGGCTGTGCCGGAGCCCCTGCTGGGCCCTGGCTGGGCTGTTCCCAGCTGCCGCTCCAAGGAAACCACCAGGGCCTGGCTCTCATGCTGCTGGTGGAGGCGTGTGCAAGGTCTCGAGGCGCCCACTCTGCGCTGCCAACCCCTGTCACCCCATCCGACTGGAAAACTGGCCCCAACACTAGACTCCACGCCCTGTGGGGACTCAGAGTGGGAGCACTGGGGAGCTGTCGGACCCCAGCATCCATGGGCAGATCCACCCAGGCGTTAGCGGGATGCTGGCTGCCTGCCCTCCTGCCTGTCCTGTGCCGGCATCGCGTGGCTCGTGCCGCGATTCCACTTGGGCGGATTGTGCTGTCCTGGCTCACAGGCATCTCCGGGCAGGAAGAACCAGTTGATTCAAGTGATGGTTCGAACTCGGCTGTCTGGGGCTGGGGAAAGCAAACACGCAGGGTGTGACCGGCTCTGCCTTCAGCACCAGCATAGCCACAGCCGGGGCCCCACCGTACCCATCACCCCTCACAGACAGGCTCTGCCCTGAAAGCCTCATCCTGCTGGGTGCTGAGCACCCTCCCGTGCCATGGGACCAGACCTAGGCACAATCATTTCCCAGCTGTGTTTCTCCCTGCCTGCCCAGGATGCCGAGCGCTTGTTGTCACGCTGGCTGGATCCAGCCCGTGATTAAAGGCACAGGGATGTCACAAAATCTGGTCTCATGCAGATTCTCCATTAAAAATAACTCATGAGGTGCAGCTCAGCAGTACTGAGCCAGAAAGAAAGAGTTTGGAGACAGTTTCGTGTCACCAGGTTTGAAAATGAGCTGAAATATTGATTCGGATCCTTGCATTATTCAGCAGGGCTGTCTGCAGCGTGTCGACTGCCCCAGTGCCTGTCCCCACCGTGGGGATTGGGGACCAGGAATGGTGATGGGATGTGCCCTGGGGTTCTGGCACCTCTCAGTGTGCCTGGGAAGAGGGACAGGGCTCAGCTCCCTGACCCTGGGACCCCTGAGAAGAGGCACTGGGGAGCCAGTCCAGTGGCAGGGATGGAGTTTGGGCATCATGTGGGGCTGGGGAACCCATCCCGTGCTCGGCTGTGGGCCTTGCGGAGGTGGCACAGGAGCAGTAGCACCTCAGTGGCTTTAGGGGGACACATGGGTCTGGGGTCTGATGGTCTCTGCATCCTTTCTGGCCATCAGAGCCAAGGGAAGGAGGCTTCCTTCGTGCCCAGGGAGGGGATGCAGCAGCAGAGACCTTGCTGGAGGTGCCAGTGCTGTGGTGCAGAGAGCTGGAAACGCTGTGCTGCACCCCCTGAACTGCTGGGGCTGCCTGCACCTCCAGTACCTCCAGTGCCGGGCTGGGTCCTTGGCAGCCCCTGGAGCTGTTCCCTGTTTTGTTGGCATCTCCCTGGAAGGCAGAGGGAGAGCGGGATGCAGGGGGTCAGCATTTGGCCCTTGGCCCCGCGTCACTCTGTCTCGCTCCAGCCGCTTGGCAGAGGGCAAGGGATGGTGGCAGCTTTGGGAAGAAAAGGCTCTTTCATCCCAAACCTCTTTGCATTGGATCCTGCCAGGGGTCACCTTCTGCTGGGGGTGTGAGGGAGGAGTGGGCGAGAGGCAGCGCAGGATGGTGGGAGAGGCGTCGCGGGGGTTTCCAGGGCTGCGCTCTGGAAAAGGCTCCCAGGAGCCCTTTGTCCCTCGGGAGAGGCACCAAAGGCTCCCAGGAGCCCTTTGTCCCTCGGGAGAGGCACCCCAGCCCCTGGCAGCAGCCGGGCCTCCTCGGGGATGTGGGAACAAACCTCCTTGTTCTCCGCTGCCCCAGGCAGCTGCAAGTGGCTCTCCTGGTGCCCAGGGAGGAATCACTCCGTGCCAGCTGGCTGGCGCGGATCCCCCGGCCTTGGGAACGCGGTTTCGGGTCAGACAGACACTGTGAGCACAGGCAGCTCTGCAGGCTCCGTGTGGGGCAGCTTCGTGCTCGGAGCTGGAGCAGTGGTGCTCCCCGTGCCCGTGAGATCTCTGTCACTCCTGTCACCGCCGGACACAAAGGCAGCCCCGCCATGAGGCTGCCATCGCCACCATCGCCCTGATCCGGACCCTCCTGCCCGCAGAGCTACAGCTGGGGTGCAGCCGGGCACCCACGCTTGGTGCAGCAGTAATTGCTTCTCCTAATTAAGGCTCCACGGTGAAGGGGAGCTGCCCCCAAAGCTGGGGTGAGGGGGGTGGTTTGTGTAATTCCCCCAGCCGGGGCTGTGGGAAGAGGAGGATGAGGATGGTGAGGATGGCTGATGCTGCTGGTGGCCCCTCGCCAGAGGGATGTGGGGTGCAGCCCCCCAGCCTCCGGGTTTGGGGAGTCCGTGTATGATGGTGGGGAGGCACGCGAGGTCTTGGCTGAGTGGGATGGGGCTTTTCTCGTTCCCATGGTTACCCAGCTGGCAGAGCCTGGCCCTCCAGTTGCCATGGGAACAGCGCAGCCAGGGTGAAAAAGCAACATCTTGTGGTGGTCAAAAAAGGCAGGGGTTTGCCCCGGCAGTGAGAGTGGGGCAGGACTGCTTGGGGGGACTGGATCCGGCTGTGGGTCATGGTGAGAAGGTGCCCTGAGGGCTGAGTAGGGGTGTGTGGATCCCTGGGGTGTCTCCTGGCTGGGGGTCAGCCACCCCTGTGCCCCCATGATGCTATTCCTGCTTCGCTCTGCTGCACCCAGAACCGCCAGGAGGGCTGGGGCGTGGGGGCAGCCTGGGGTTTCTGGTGGGTGTGGGGGTGCCAGGCTCTGTGCCCCGTCCACATTTCCCATGGGGTTTGCCCCTGCTGTGCCCCTTGGTGGGATCTCCCACAGACCCTGAGTGATGCCAGGGGTGCCCTGTTCTGCTATGGCCCCGAAAGCGATGCCGAGGGGCCTGGCTCTCCTGCGCATCTGATCCTACAGGTTTTGCAAAGCCGGAGCATGGGGTCCCTCTCAGGCTCTAGGCATACTGGGATGCACTGGGCTGCATTGAGGTGCACGGGGATGCTCTGTAATGCACTGGACTCGCTGGGCTGCACTGGGATGCAGCGCTCTGTGTTCACTGGGACGCACTGGAAGGCTTTGTGATGCACTGGACTCACTGGGTTGCACTGGGTGGTAGCACTCCGGGCACACTGGACGCACTGGGACGCACTGGTGTCTGTGCGGCGGCCACGGTGACCCCGTGCCGCGCGGTGCCGGGTGGCGCTGCCCGCGCTGTCCCCGCCCGGAGCCCCCGGCACCCTCCTGCGGGACTGCCCCGCGGTGCGGCCGCCAGGGGGCGCGGCGTGGCCGGGGCGCGGGCCGGAGGCGGGGCCTGGACCCGGGGCGAGGCCTCGGGGCGTGGTCTGAGTTCATGGGCGCGGCATGTGCCGGTGGGCAGTGCCGGTACCGGTTGGTGGGCGGTGCCGGTGGGCGGTGCCGTGGCTGTGGGCGGTGTCGTTACCGGTTGGTGGGCAAGGCCTGAGGTCGCGGGCGCGGTCTCGTCCGTGGGCGGTTCCGGTGGGCAGTGCCGTTACCGGTGGGCGGTGCCGTTACAGGTGGGCGGTGCCGTTACAGGTGGGCGGTGCCAGTGGGCAGTGCCGTTACCGGTGGGCGGTGCCGACTGTGGGCGGTGCCGGTGTCAGGGTGGGCGGTGGCGGCGGAAGCGGAGCGCAGACCGGTCCCGCCGCCGCGCCGGGCGCTGCTCGGAGGCTGCGGGCACAAAGACGCCATGGCAGGATACGTGCCCGGGCTGCTGCCCGCCACCCGCAGCCAGGAGAAGGAGTTCGTGCAGGCCTACGAGGACGTGCTCGAGCGATACAAAGGTACCGGTGCCGCGGGGCCCGGCAGGGGGTGGCCTGGTGGAGCGTCTCGGGGGGGGCCGAATCTCCTGCGGGGATCCCCGGGATCCCTGAGCGGGAATCCCGAGGAATGAGTGTCCCTGCTGTCCCCTGCCTTGGGTGCCAGACGTCCCCTTGTGCGGGCGTCCCGAGGGATGCGTGTCCCTGCACGAGGTGTCCATGGTCCAAGGGTCCCTGGTGTCCTCTGTGTGGGGTACCGGGTGTCTGAATGCCCTTGGTGTCCCCTGTGTGGGGTGCCGGAGGTTTCCCTGTGGAACAGTCCCGAGGGATGAGTGTCCTGCATGGAATGCTGGGGGTCTGAGTGTCCTTGGGGTTCCCTGTGTGGGGTTCCCAAGGAATGAGTGTCCTTTGTCTGAACTGCATCTGGTGCCTAAGGGGTGAGAGGCTTTGGTGGCTCCATGTGTGGGCTGCCCAGGGCCTCCATGCCCCTGTGCTGCCTGCCATCCCAGCACCCCACCTCGCTGCTCTGAACACATCCATCGTCCCTGTCCCCATCCCTGCTCCGCATGCCTCTGTCTGTAGCCTCGTGTTCCCTCTCCCGTGCCATCGCAGGGCAGGGACGAAGGACTGACGGTTCCGGCTCTGCTGGTGTCGGTGCCGGCAGTGAGTGTGCAGTTTTGATGCCAGTGTCTCCCCTCTGGAGTTGTGTGCGCTTCCATTATTGTTGTTATTATTGTTTCTCCTTGCTGCAAAGCTCAAGTTGTTTTGGAGCCCAGATTCCAGCCCCATAGGGCTCCTCACACTTGTTTTTGTAAGTTTAGCAGCCAAGGCTCATTAAAACGATGGCCGAGTCCGGAGGATGAGCGCCTGCTTCCTTTTCCTTTCTGCCTGTGGAGAAAGGGGAATAATGGATTCCCTGGCTCTGTGATTCCAGGGGTGCCACTCAGACCTCCTCGAGGTGGGAAAAATGTTCTGCTTTCAGGGAATAAAAGTCTCTTTGGGTGCCTTGGAAGGGCACTGGATAACATGGCATAGGCTCGCCCAAG
>JAUMJL010002196.1:0-45024 GCA_033558185.1 Dromococcyx pavoninus | reverse complement strand
GGAGGGGAGGGGAGGGGAGGGGAGGGGAGGGAAGGGGAGGGAAGGGGAGGGAAGGGGAGGGAAGGGGAGGGAAGGGGAGGGAAGGGGAGGGAAGGGAAGGGAAGGGAAGGGAAGGGAAGGGAAGGGAAGGGAAGGGAAGGGAAGGGAAGGGAAGGGAAGGGAAGGGAAGGGAAGGGAAGGGAAGGGAAGGGAAGGGAAGGGAAGGGAAGGGAAGGGAAGGGAAGGGAAGGGAAGGCCCTCACCTCGCTCTCGCGGCTGTACTTGATCTCGTACTTGAGGATGAGCCCGTTGGGATTCCTGGGCTCTTCCCAACGGAGCAGGACACTGTTCTTGCCCGCCGGCTCCCACGTCACGTTGCCAGGAATGTTGTCAGCTTGCACTGGAGAAGGACACCAAGCAGGTTATCTCCTGGTGGCATCACCCAGACCCCAACCAGCCGGCAATCCCCCCACCCTGAAGGTCCTGGGACCCCGGAGCATCCCAGCATCTCCATGACAGTTTTGGGGAAGATGGGATGGGAAGGGAGATGGTGGGAAGGGGGATGGGATGGGATGGGATGGGATGGGATGGGATGGGATGGGATGGGATGGGATGGGATGGGATGGGATGGGATGGGATGGGATGGGTGGAGAGGTTCCAGCACCTGAAGGGACAAGGGATGGGATGGGATGGGATGGGATGGGATGGGATGGGATGGGATGGGATGGGACGGGACCTACGTTCCGGCATGGTCCTGGCGAAGACGAAGGTGGCGGCGCTGCAGCCCACGGTGTGCGCCGCGTGGTTGCAGGCGTGGATGTCGATGCGGTACTCGGTGAAGTGACGCAGCCGCGACAGCACCACCCGATCCCGCACCACCTTGTCCTCGAAGATCTGGAAGTCAGCCTTGGGGCCTCCACCGGCACCGCTCGGCGCTGGTGGCTCCACCCAGGAGGCGTTGGCCGAGGACGTGACGGCCGCCACGTCCCTGCGCCGCTTGGGGATCCTACGGGAGGTGGGGATGGGAGGTGGGGGGCTGCTCAAGGCCAACTGGGTTGTCCTCAAAAAATGAGTGGGGAAGGGGCACCCATCAGGTTCTCCTGGTCCTTGCTCACCTCTGAGGGTTCTTGTTGATCGACGTCACCTTCCAGGGCGGCCTGAGACGACAGGAAATTGGTTCAAGGATCTGCCAGGAACCCCCACCCAGGGCTGACCCATCCTCCCCAACCCAGATGGCACCTGGGGATGATGATGGAGTTGTGAAGGAAGTTCTCAAACTTCTTCTGGAAGGACTCCGCTTCGCCCTCCATGCGGAGGTGCCCATCGGTGGGGCGGCAGGGGCAGCACCGCTCCTCCGTGTCCTGCTCCACCTCGGGGCCATCCCCGTCCCCGAAACGCGTGTCAGCGCTGCTGGTGGGCAACTTCAGACCTGTGGGTTGGAGGTGGGCAAGGGCTTGGGAACCCTTCCAGAACCCGTTTTGGGTGAGATCATAGAATCTTCCGGTTGGAAAAAGACCTTTGAGATCTTCGAGTCCAACCGCACCCATCGTCCCCTGAACCGTGTCCCTCAGTCATCCCCATCCTTGCTGGTGTTCCCAGATGTTCACCCTGCCCATCCTCACCCTTGTGGCAGTAGTCGTTGATGTAGAGCTCCATGTCCTCAGCCAACTGCTGCCACAGCACCAGGTAGTAGGTGATGTTGCCGTTGCGTTGCGTGGGCGGCTTCCACCGCACCACGATGTGGGAGGAGGAGTTGGACATGGAGATGACGTCCCGGGGCACCGTTGGAGCTGGGGAGACACAAGGATGTCACTGCGCCTTTGGGAGGCCACCGTGGGCATGGGATCATGGAATCATCTGCTTGGAAAAGACCTCTGAGATCATCAAGTCCAACTGGACCTGTTCCCTCACTAAACCGTGTCCCTAAGAAACTCATCCACTCGGCTTTCAAACCCCTCCAGGGATGGGGACTCCACCACCTCCCTGGGCACTTCCAGGGCCTGAGAACCCTTTGGGTGAAGAAACTTCTCCCAATGTCCAATCTGAACCTGCCCTGGTGCAACTTGAGGCCATTTCCATCCCATCTCCTGTCCCCTGGGAGCAGAGCCCAGCACCCCCCTCCCCACAGCCTCCTCTCAGGCCCTTGCAGACAGCGATGAGGTCTCCCCTCAGCCTCCTCTTCTCCAGGCTGAACAACCCCTGTTCCCTCAGCCTCTCCTCTCAGCACTTGTTCTCCAGCCCCTTCCCCAGCCTCGTCCCCTTCTCTGGACGCTCTCCAGCCCCTCAAGGTCCTCCTTGGAGTGGGGGGCCCAGAACTGACCCCAGTGCTCGAGGTGCAGCCCCACCAGTGCCCAGTGCAGGGGCACAATCCCTGCCCTGCTCCTGCTGCCCACGCTGTGTCTGACCCAGCCCAAGATGCTCCACCCCCAGCTCCATCCCCAACCTCTCACCCGCTGGCATGGTCCGGATGTAGACCACCTCGCTCTGCGCCCCGTAGTTGCGTCCCTCCTCGGCGGTGGTGAGGGTGATGGCGCGGACAAAGATGGCGTATTGGGTCCACGGGCGGAGGTTGAGCAAGGCCACCCCTGGTGCCTGCTCGCTGCTGAGCGGGAGGTCCACATCCAGCACGTTCCAGCTCTGGGCCCCACAGGCATCCTGCCCCACGTATTCTGACACGTTCTGGAAGGGTCTGCCCCACAGAGAGCATTGGGGAGGGGTCCTGGGAGCCCCTCACGGACACGCAACCCCCTTGGGTTCCCACAGAGGACACTGGGGTTCCCAAGCCCTCAAAGATCATGGAATCATGGAATGGGTTGGGTTGGAAGGGACATTGAAACCCAGCCAGTTCCACGGGCAGGGACACCTCCCACTGGATCAGGGGGCTCCAAGCCCCATTCAACATGGCCTTCAAGACCTCCAGGGATGGGATTTGGGGGTTCTGGTTGATGGCAAGTTGGAATCAGGGAACCATGGAATGGTTTGGGTTGGAAGTGACCTCAAAGCCCATCCAGTTCTACCTCCTGCCATGGGCAGGGACACCTCCCACTGGATCAGGGGGCTCCAAGCCCCATCCAACCTGGCCTTGAACACCTCCAGGGATGGGGCAGCCACCACTGCTCTGGGCAACCTGGGCCAGGGCCTCCCCAACCCTCACCATGAAGAGTTTCTTCCCAATATCCACTCTAAATCTCCCCCCTTCCAATTTAAAGCCGTTCCCTCTCATCCCATCACTCCAGGTCCTTGGAAAAAGCCCCTCCCCAGCTTTCCTGGAGCCCCTTTCAGTCCTGGGAGGCTGCTCTAAGCTCTCCTCAGAGCCTTCTCCTCTCCAGCCTGAACAACCCCAACTTTCTCAGCCTCTCCTCATAGCAGAGGTTCTCCAGCTCTCGAATCATCTCCGTGGCCTCTTCTGGACCCATCCATGGGCAGGGGCGGTTGGAACTGGATGGTCTTTAAGGACCCTTCCAATTCCATGATGCTACGAGGTGGGGGGACAGGGACCACTTACGACTCCTTGTAGTAGACGATGAAGCTGAGGAGATCCCGGTACTCGGGGGGCCGGTACCGCTCCCACTTGAGGAAGATGCGGTCGGACTCGGTGACGTTGGAGATGAAGCGCAAGGTCTGGGTCTTGCCTGTGGAGAGGAGGTGGGGTTCAGGCAGGTGTCCACGGCACTCCCAGGTGTCTCTGTCCCCGTACTCACAGGACGCTCGGTCCCCATTGGTTCTGGGGTTGATCTCCGCCTTGTTCTGCCGCCCCTTGGTGCCCGTCACCTCCTCCATCCGGTAAATCTCAGCCAGGCACAGCTTGGGGTTGAAGGCAAAGTACATCTTGCCCACGGGGATGGAGAGGACGTGGTGGCTCCAATCCCAGAGCTGCTGTAAGTTCTGGTTGTCCAGGACGTAGAGGGTGTAATTCCTGGAGGAGACGTGGATGGGAATGGGCACCACCAAAGACAGGTGAGCGCCACCAAACCCAGCCAAAGACATGTGAGACCTCACCAAACCCAGCCAAAGACAGGTGAGACCCACCAAACCCAGCAAAAGACACGTGAGACCCACCAAACCCAGCCAAAGACAGGTGAGCGCCACCAAACCCAGCAAAAGAGAGGTGAGCCCCACCAAACCCAGCCAAAGACACGTGAGACCTCACCAAACCCAGCCAAAGACAGGTGAGACCCACCAAACCCAGCAAAAGACAGGTGAGACCCCACCAAACCCAGTCAAAGACAGGTGAGACCCCACCAAACCCAGTCAAAGACATGTGAGCCCCACCAAACCCAGCCAAAGACACGTGAGACCTCACCAAACCCAGCCAAAGACAGGTGAGACCCCACCAAACCCAGCAAAAGACAGGTGAGCCCCACCAAACCCAGCCAAAGACAGTGAGCCCCACCAAATCCAGCCAAAGACAGGTGAGACCCACCAAACCCAGCCAAAGACACGTGAGCCCCACCAAATCCAGCCAAAGACAGGTGAGACCCACCAAACCCAGCCTAAGACACGTGAGCCCCACCAAACCCATCCCCCCCATCCTCACCCATCCACCATGGAGTCACCACGGATCAGCTTGAGGTTCTTGAAGAAGGACAAGGAGACGAGGGCGAAGGAGTGCTTGATCTTCAGGAAGCCCGTGATGGTCTCAATGAGCCCCAGGCTGTTCTGGAGCTCCGAGGCCAGGTTGTCTGGGAAGGACAACCCACAGACATGAACTCAGGGTCAGGTGGGGTGTGGGAAAGACACCCCCCCCCCCCCCCTTCTTCACAGGTCTCAAGGAACCGGACAGAGCACTCACAGCCCCGGCGGATGTTCAAGATGAGATTGCCCTCAATGAAGGTGCAGCCCCCCAGCTCCTGCGCCGCCCGCGTCGAATCGATGGTCTTGGTGCCCACCTTGCACTCCTTGGGGCACAAACCCTCGCACTTGTGGCAGAAGATGCTGCGGGGCAGGAGGAGGAGTGGGGTGGGAAATGAGCCGGGCACGATGCCACCACCAGTAGAGGGGGGAACATCGCGATGCGGGATCTGGGGGGGGGGGGGGGGGACACACGGGGGAGAACCTCCCCACCTGCTCTCGTTCCTGGTGTAGCCCGAGGGGCACTCGGAGAGGCACTGCCGCCGGTGGATGACGAACTTGGAGGCATCTCGAGGGTCGTGGGACACCTTGCGGAGGCTGGCGCAGTACTCGGCGGTCACGCAGCGCCAGCCCTCGTACTCGTAGGTGCGGGGAGGGCAGGAGGGCAAGCAGTGCCCGTTGAAGTGGAAGTGGCGGCAGGCGACGCAAGCTCGGTTGTCGCGGGGTCGCCCGCAACCTCCCAAGCACTCCGGGTGGCAGCACTCGCCCGCGGCTGTGCACGCCGAGCCCACCCCGCACGGGCACACTGCGGGGATGAGAGCGGGACGGGGGTGAGGAGGGACCTCCAGGGGGAGATGGGGGTCCTCCAAGAGGCGATGAGGGTCTTCCAGGAGGAGATGGGGCAGCACGGAGTGGGAGGGTCAAGGGGTTTGGGGGGGAGAGAGGGAAGAGGTGGGAGGGGGTGGGAAGGTGGGAGGGGGTGGAAAAGGTGGGAGGAAGTGGGAAAAGTGGGAGAGTGTTGGCACAGTCTCATGTTGGGGAGAGGGGTGGGGGGTGCCATGGGTGAGGAGGGACCTCCAGGGGTAGATGGGGGTCCTCCAGGAGGAGATTGAGGTCGTCCAGGAGGAGATGGGGCAGCACGGAGTAGGGGGGGTCAAAGGGTTGTGGGGGTTCAAGGAGTTGGAGGGGGTCAAGGGGTTGGGGGGGGAGAGAGGGAGGAGGTGGGAAAGGGGTGGGAAAGGTGGGAGGGGGTTGGCACAGCCTCGAGTTGGGAAGAGGGGTGGGGGTGCCATGGGTGAGGAGGGACTGAAGGAGGAATGCAGGAATGTGGGGATGGAGGAAGAGATGGAGGGAAGGATGGAGGGATGAAGGGAATGGAAGGATCCAGGAATGGATAGAAGGATAAAAGGACTAAGTGGTGGAGGGAGAGATGTGTGGTGGGATGAAGGGAGAGAGGGATGAAGGGATGGATGGGTGGATGAGTGGATGGATGGATGGATGGATGGAGGGATGGAGGGATAGATGGATGGATGAGTGGAGGAGTGGAGGGATGCAGAGATGGATGGGTGGATAGAGGGATGGAAGGATGGAGGGATGCAGAGACAAAGGGATGGATGGAGGAGCGGAGGAATGGATGGATGCATGGATGCATGGATGGATGGATGGATGGATGGATGGATGGATGGATGGATGGAGGGGTGGCCAATTGCTGAGTGGACACACAGAGGGGGTGCTGATGGTTGGCTCCATGAGCAGCTGGATGGGTGGGTGACGAGCTACGTGGAGAGAGGGATGGGCAGGGAGAAGCTCGGCTCGTGCGGAGCTCCGGCTGCCCAGAGGGAATCATGGAATCATAGAAACTTCCAGTTGGAAAAGACCTCTGAGATCATCGAGTCCAACCGTCCCCATCCTCCGCTAAACCGTGTCCTTCAAAAACTCATCCACCCGTTTTTTAAACCCCTCCAGGGATGGTGACTCCACCCCCTCCCTGGGCAGTTCCAGGACCTGAGAACCCTTGTAGGTGATGAAATTCTTCCTGAAGGTCTCCGCGGGTGGAGGAACCGATAAGATCAGTGTTTATGGTGCAGATTCCATGCCTGGAGCTCCTGTTTACAGCAAACGAGCCCTGGGAGAGGCCCCTGTTTACCTGGCACTGGGCAAACCCGGCCTCACCTCCAGAGGAGGATACAGTGTGGATCCAGTTACCACCACCAACCCCACCAGGAGAACGGGACACGGCCCTGCAGCTCCACCACTGCCCTCCCAGTTCCCCTCCACAGGCAGCAAAGGAACCAGGGAATGGGATGGGTTGGAAGGAACCTGAAAGCCCATCCAGTTCCAACCCCCCTGCCATGGACAGGGACACCTCCCACTGGATCAGGGGGCTCCAAGCCCCATCCAACCTGGCCTTCAACACCTCCAGGGATGGGGCAGCCACAACCTCCCTGGGCAACCTGGGCCAGGGCCTCCCCACCCTCATCGTGAAGAATTCCTTCCTGATGTCCCATCTAAACCTTCCCCCTTCCAATTTAAAGCCATCCCCCCTCATCCCATCATTCCAAGCCCATCCCCAGCTTTCCTGGAGCCCCTTCCCACACTGGAAGACCACTCTGAGGTCTCCCCACAGCCTTCTCCTCTCCAGGATGAACAACCCCAACTCTCCCAGCCTCTCCTCACACCAGAGGTTCTCCAGCCCTCGTGGCCATCTCCGTGGCCTCCTCTGCATCTGCTCCAACACTTCCATCTCCTTCTTAAAGTGGGGATCCCAGAGCTGGACACAATGTTCTGGGGGGGGTTGTGGTGCTCCTCATGGGGTTGGGGGTCCCTGCACGGGGCAGGTCCTTCACCCTTGGGCCAGGCAGCTGAGCCAGATCCTGATGGATCCCAGCAGGAAAGGTCTACGGGGAGCCAGGGGCTGGTGGCCACGCTCAGCCCGGGCAACGTGGAGGACCTCTACGAGCTGCTGGAGATGCTGGGGAGGTGAGAGGGGTGCGGGCAGGGCTCCTGCCTGGATGGGGTCCCTGGGGACACCCAGATGTGTGGATTCTCCATCCCAAAGTGGCTTCTTGCCCCAGTGGCCACTTTGGGGTGGTGAAACGATGCCGGGAGCGCAGCTCCGGCACCTTCTACGCCGCCAAATTCCTGAAGACCCAACGATGCCGGGGCAGCCGCTTGGGCTTGGAGAGGGCCCAGGTGGAGAGGGAAGTCACCATCCTCCGCCAACTCAACCACCCCAACATCACGAGGCTGCACGACCTCTTCTCCAGCAAAGCCGAGGTGGTTCTCATCCTGGAGCTGTGAGTTGGGGAGGGGTTGGTGTCCTTGTGTCCCCCCTCTTTCTGAGGGTTGGAGGTGGCTGAGGTCGCCCCCCATCCTCACCTGACGCAGGATGAGCTGTGAGGAGCTCTTTGACTTCATCATGGAAACACCGGCACCTTCTATGCCGCCAAATCCCTGAAGACCCAACCCATCTCCGCACCCAACTCGATTGACCACCCCCCCAGTTGACCCCACCACCCCCCAGCACCCACCTTTCTGGCAGTAGTTGGATGTCCAGCAGCGATAATCCAGTTGCCCGTTGACGCTGGTCTGGGCGCACGGCTTCTCCACGTCCAGGATGCCCGGGCAGACGTCGGCGCACTCTTCGGCCAACTTGTTGGCCACGATGTAGGTGTTGTCCACGGCGTCGGGCAAGAGGAGCCCCCAGTCGATGGTGGAGAGGTGACACAGCTCCTGGTTGCGTTCGATGCGGATGGAGCCGCGCAGGACGTGGCTCAGGCTGTGCAACCCCACGTCCCGGAGGTGGGGCATCTCGAAGATGACCAAGGCGTAGCTGAAGAAGAGGTTGGTACCACGGATGACCGAGAGGTTGGGGAAGAGGTCCCGAAGGCTCTCCAGCCCGTAGACGCGGAAGAGGAGCAGGTACTCGGTGATCATGAGCAGGCGAGGGAAGCTGAGCCCCCGGAAGTCCTCGGCGCCCGTGGTGAACATCAAGAGGATCTGCAGGTTGCCCTCGATGATGGAGCAGTTCTCCAGCTTCTGGAGTTGGGAGACGTCGTTACGGATGTCCATGCTGCCGCAGACTGGGGGGGAAGAGGGGGACAGGAGGGATGGAGGAGGTGGGCCCCATCATCAACACCACCCAAGGAACCTATCACCACCCAAAGAACCCATCACCATCACCCAAGGATCCCATCACCACCATCACCACCCAAAGAACCCATTACCACCACCCAAGGATCCCATCACCACCATCATCCGTGGAACTCATCACCATCACCCAAGGAACACATTACCACCCAAAGAACCCATCACCATCACCCAAGGAACCCATCACCACCCAAAGAACCTATCACCATCACCCAAGGAACCCATCACCACCCAAAGAACCCATCACCATCACCCAAGGAATCCATCACCACCCAAAGAACCCATCGCCATCACCCAAGGAACCCATCACCACCCAAAGAACCCATCGCCATCACCCAAGGAACCCATTACCACCACCCAAGAACTCATCACCACCACCCAAGAACTCATCACCATCACCCAAAGACCCCATTACCACCCAAGGAACCCATCACCACCCAAAGAACCCATCACCACCCAAAGAACCCATCGCCATCACCCAAAGACCCCATCACCACCCAAAGAAACCATTGCCATCGTCACCACCACCCAAGGAACCCATCATGAGGTGACAGCGATGCTTGAGGGGGTTTCATATCCCTGTCAAGTGCAGCTGGAATTGCTTTGGACACTCCAGGAGACACGAGCGGCTGCGAGAGGCGCCGCGGCGCTCCAGGGCCCAACGTGTCCCTCCGCGTGACGAGCGGTGACGCTGATGAGCTCTGGCTGCCACCTCGGCCCTGTCAGCCCCGAGGGGGGGTACGACCCAGCCCCCCCCCCCCCCACTGCCCACCCTGGACTTGGTAGGAGGAAAGGGGGGGGGGGTGCAGAAGGAGCCTTGGCCCCAGCGCTGGGGGTCCTTGGAGGGGCAAAGAAGGGAGAGGGGGGTCTTGGGGGGGGGGGAAGAGAAGGGAGAAGGGGTCCCTGTGTCCCTTGGGGGGTAGAGAGGGGACAGGGGGTCCTTGGGGGGGGGCAGAGAAGAGAGAGGGGGGTCCTTGTGTCCCTGGGGGTGAGGAGAGAGGGGATGGGGGGGGTCCTTGGGGGGGGCAGAGAGGCGACAGAGGGTCCTTTGTGGGACAGAGAGGGGAGAGGGTGTCCGTGTGTCCTTTGAGGGGGGGGCAGAGAGGAGTTGGGGGGGGTCCTTTGGGGGGGGCAGAGAAGAGAGAGGGGGTCCCCGTGTACCTGGGTGGGCAGAGAGGGGACCGGGGGGTCCTTGGGGGGGGCACAGAGGGGACAGGAGGGTCCTTGGTGGGCGCAGAGAGGGGACAGGGGGTCTTGGGGGGGGGGGCAGAGAAGGGGGGGGTCCTTGGGGGGGGCAGAGAGGGGACAGGGGGTCTTGGGGGGGGGGAAGAGAGGGGACAGGGGGTCTTGGGGGGGGCAGAGAAGGGGGAGGTCCTTGGGGGGGTAGAGAGGGGACAGGGGGTGTTCTTGGGGGAGCAGAGAAGGGAGAGAGGGTCCCCGTGTCCCTGGGGGGGTGGAGAGGGGGCAGGGGGTCCTTGGGGGGGGGCAGAGAGGGGAGAGGGGGTCCTTGGAAGGGGCAGAGGGGGGGGGGGGTCCTTTGAGGGGGGCAGAGAAGGGAGAGGGGATCCCCATGTCCCTTGGGGGGTAGAAAGGGGACAGGGGGTCCCTATGTCCTTTGTGGGGGGCAAAGAGGGGACAGGGGTAGAATGAGCCCCCGAATCTGCCCCCCCCCCCCGAAAAGTGGGGGGGGGGGTGTTGAGAGGGGGCTCATTCCTTGATGGGGAAACTGAGGCGCGGGGGGGGGGGGGGGGGGGCTGGGAGAGGGGAAGCAGGACAGA
Organism: Dromococcyx pavoninus; assembly: GCA_033558185.1. Lineage (NCBI taxonomy): Eukaryota > Metazoa > Chordata > Aves > Cuculiformes > Neomorphidae > Dromococcyx > Dromococcyx pavoninus. Next base: position 34,546 of record JAUMJL010002196.1, on the reverse strand, counting down.
AAGACAGACAGACCCCAAAACCAGTCCTCCCAGTGCTCCCAGTCCCTGCCAGACACCCCCCCCCCAAGGAAACAACAACCAGGACCCCCCCACCCCCCCGCCTCGAATTGGGGGGGGGGCTCATTCCTTCCTGGGGGAAACTGAGGCACGGAGCCCCTTCACCTCGGGGTTCAGCTCTCGGCAACCCCCCCCAAAGCATCACCACGGACCCCCCCAATACCTGCCCCCCCCCATCCAAAATCCCCCCCCCCCCCCCCCGGTTTTTCCCACCACTTACTCTCCGAGGGGGCCCTCACGGGGGGCAGCAGGAGGGGCCCGAGCACCAAGAGCGTCACCCCCAGAGTCCTCAACCCCATCCCCGAGGGGGGCTTTTGGGGTCCCTGTCCCATCTGGGGAGCAGCTGCACCGCGTTGGTGGCACCAAAGGGGGGTGGGGGGGTGGGGGTGTTGTGATGGGTGATTAGAGGTGGGGGGGGGGGGTAAAGGGGTGGTGTGTCCCCCCCCCCTTCCTCTCCTCGGGACTCCACACCCTGTGGTTCCACAACTTCTGTTTTCCCCTGGCACGCAGCAAATATTTTGCCTCAAAACTGCCAGAGCCAACGCCAGGGCTTGTTTGGGAAATAAAAGAGGGGTGGGGGGGGGGCATTCCCACCCCCTCCCACCCACCCCCAACCCCACCCACCCCCCCCCCCGTCCCACGCAGGAGAGGGTGGAGAAGGCACCGCCACCGGGTTTTCCCACTTGGAGCAGGAGGATGAGGTCGCTGCGGTGGCGCAGAAGATGCTGAGCACCGGTGGGGAACCCCCACCCCCCCCCACCCCGACCCCCATCGACCCCCCCCTCCACCCCAACCTGGAGAGAACTCGAGGGGTGCCTTGCCTTGCTTTGCTTGGGTGGGTTTGGGGTGCTGGGAGGCTGTTCAGGGTGGATTTGGGGTGCTGGGACAGCGTTCAGGATGGATTTGGGGTGCTGGGACCCTGCTCCAAGTGGATTTGGGGTGCTGGGACCCTATTCAGGATTGATTTGGGGTGCTGAGACCCTGCACAGTGGGGATTTGGGGTGCTGGGGTCTCACACAAGGTGATTTGGGGTGCTGGGACTGCATTCAGGATGGATTTGGGGTGCCGACCCCGTACAGAAGGGATTTGGGGTGCTGGGACCCCATTCCAGGTGGATTTGGGGTACTGGGACACCATTTAGGGTGTATTTGGGGTGCTGGGACCCCATTCCAGGTGGATTTGGGGTGCTGAGACCCCATTCAGGATAGATTTGGGCTGCTGGGACTGCATTCAGGATGGATTCGGGGTGCTGAGACCCCACACAGAGGGGTGCCGGGACCCCGCTCCAAGTGGATTTGGGGTGCTGGCACCCTATTCAGGATGGATTTGGGGTGCTGGGACCTCATGCAAGGTGGATTTGGGGTGCTGGGGTCTCACACAAGGTGGATTTGAGGTGCTGAGACCCCATTCAGGATGGAATTGGGGTGTTGGGACTGTATTCAGGATGGATTTGGGGTGCTGAGACCCCATTCCGGGTGGATTTAGGATGCTGGGACTGCATTCAGGATGGATTTGGGGTGCTGGGACCCCGTTCCAGGTGGATTTGAGGTGCTGAGACCCCATTCAGGATGGATTTGGGGTGCTGGGACCCCAAGTTCTCGGAGGAAGCTGATGGAGGAAGGTGGGACCATTTATTTCTCGCAGCAGGATCGAGCCCCAACCCCACCACAGCAGAGATTTTGGGGGGCAGGAGGAGGTGGGGTTGGGGTGCTGCCCCAGTGCCCCCTCCCCAGCACCATGGAACTGGGAGCACTGGGAGAACTGGGGTGGGGCAGTGCTCCTGCTCTGGGGATGGGGAGACGAGGTAGGGGGGGGAACCCCTCTTGGGATGGACCCTCTTGGGGGGGTTCCATCACCTCTTGGGGGTTCCATCTTCTTTTGGGGCGTCCCATCTCCTCTTGGGGGGTTCCAGCTCCTCTTTGGAGGTTCCATCTCTTTATGGGGGTTCCATCTCCTCTTGGGGGGGGTTCTGTCTCCTCTTTTGGGGTTCCATCTCCTCTTGGGAGGTCCCATCTCTTCTTGGGGTGTTCTGTCTTCTTTTGGGGGTCTCTTCTCCTCTTGGGGGTCCCATTTCCTCTTGTGGGGGTTCATCTTCTTTTGAGGGTCCCATCCCCTCTTTTGGAGGTTCCATCTCCTCTTGGGGACCTCATCTGCTCTTGGGGGGGTCCCATCTCTTCTTTGGGGGTTCCATCTCCTTTATGGGAGTCCCGTTTCCTCTTGGGGGGGGGTCTCATCTCCTCTTGGGGGTTCCATCTCCTTTTGGGGGGTCCCATCTCCTCTTGAGGTCCTATCTCCCTTTGGGGATCCTATCTCTTCTTTGGGGGTCCATCTCCTCTTGGGGTTCCTGTCTTCTTTTGGGGGTCTCAGCTCCTCTTGGGGGGGTTCTGTCTCCTCTTTTGGGGTCTCATCTCCTCTTGGGGGGTTCTTTCTTCTTTTGGGGGTTCCATCTTCTCTTGGGAGGTCCCATCTCCTCTTGGGGGGTTCTGTCTCCTTTTGGGGGGTTCCAGCTCCTCTTTGGAGGTTCCATCTCTTTATGGGGGTCCCATCTGCCTTTTGGGAGGCCCCATCTCCTCTTGGGGGTTTCGGGCTTCTTTGGGGGTCCCAACTCCTCTTGGGGGGGGCTCTGTCTGCTCTTGGGGGGGTCCATCTCCTCTTGGGGGGTTCCATCTCCTCTTTTGGGGTCCCATCTCCTCTCTTGGGGCTCAGGAGCAGCTGCTTCTCCTCCGGCGCAGCAGCCTCACGGGGTGGCTGCTCTCCTCCTCCTGGTCGCTCTCACAGCGGCGCTGGGGGGTACAGGGGGGGTGGAGGGCAGGGAAGGACCCCCTTGGGGGGAGGAAGGACCCCCCCACCAGGGAAAGGACCCCCTCAAAGGAGAGAGGATCCCCTCAACAGGAATTGGGGAACCCATCCCTCAAGGGATGGAGATGATGGAGATGATAGGGATGGGGAAGGGGATGGAGAAAGGGGTGGAGATGATGGAAAAGGGGATGGAGAAGGGGATGGAGATGATGGAGATGATGGAAAAGGGGGTGGAGATGATGGAGATGATGGAAAAGGGGATGGAGAAGGGGATGGAGATGATGGAGATGATGGAGATGATGGAGAAGGGGATGGAGAAGGGGGTGGAGAAGGGGATGGAGAAGGGGATGGAGATGATGGAGATGATGGAGATGATGGAGAAGGGGATGGAGAAGGGGGTGGAGAAGGGGATGGAGAAGGGGATGGAGAAGGGGGTGGAGATGATGGGGATGGAGAAGGGGATGGGGTTGGAGAAAGAGATGGGGATGATGGGGATGGAGAAGGGGATGGGGATGATGGGGGTGGGGATGATGGAGACCAATAGAGGTGGAGAAGTGGATGAGGATGATGGGGATAATGGGGATGGGGTTGGAGAAAGAGATGGGGATGATGGGGATGATGGGGATGGAGAAGGGGATGGGGATGGTGGAGATCATAGGGATGGAAAAGGGGATGAGGATGATGGGGATGGTAATGATGGGGATGGAGAAAGGGATGGAGATGATGGAGATGATGGAGATGGAGAAGGAGATGGGGATAATGGGGATGATGGGGATGAGGTTGGAGAAAGGGATGGGGATGATGGGGATGGAAAAAGGGATGAGGATGATGGAGGTGATGGAGATCATAGGGATGGAGATACCAGAACCCTCCAAGGGAGAGGACACCCCATGTGAGGACACCCCCAATTGCACAGCCACTACACAACCCCCTCACTCCCCAATTTTGGGGGGGGGGGGTGTTCAGGCCCCCCAACTGCTTTCTCCCCCCACCCCAGCCCATGCTGAGGGGGTGTCTGGGGGGTCCTGGTGGCTCACCAGCTCCTCGTCCTCCTTCCTCCGGCCGCAGAGCAGCCGCGTGCGGCACAGCCGGTTGCACGCGGACACCATGTGGTAGGAGAGCTGGGGGAGGCAAAAGGGGGGTCCAAGATGAGGTCCAAGGGGGGGTCACACCCCCTCCAACCCCCCAGAGCTAAATCCCACCCCATTCATCCCCCCCAGGATGTATCCAGGCCCCTCAGGATGCATCCAACCCTGGGATGGAGGTGATGGGGATGGAGATGATTGATAGGGATGGAGATGGTAGGGATGGAGATGATGGGGATGGAGATGGTAGGGATGGAGATGATGGGGATGGAGATGATTGATAGGGATGGAGATGGTAGGGATGGAGATGATGGGGATGGAGATGATGGGGATGGAGATGATTGATAGGAATGGAGATCATGGGGATGGAGATCATGGGGATGGAGATGATGGGATGGGGATGAACAGGATGGAGATGATGGGCTGGGGATGATGGGGATGGAGATGATGGGATGGGGATGAACAGGATGGAGATGAGAGGGATGGAGCACAGTCTGAGCTCCTTGGGGATCTCATTAGGTGGGGGGACACCACATTTTTGGGTGTCCCAAGCCCAGGACCCCTTTCCCCGCCTCTTCCTTCCTCACTTTCCACTTCCTCCGAGCGTTGAATTTGCGGAAGTTCTTCATGTTGATGGAGGAACGGCTCCGGTTCACAGCCTCCTTCCTGCTCAGGGGCTGCCACGGGTGGGAGAGGACACGGAGTGGTCACCGTGTGCCCATCCTGCTCGTGGAGGTCCCAAAGCCACCCCCCAGCTCATCCCACTCACCTTGATCCAAGGGTGGATGAGGCACTCGGACGCCGTCATGCGGTGGCTGCAGGAGAGAGGGGGGTCCTGGTCCCATCAATCCATCATGGGGGTGGTGGGAATGGAGAAGGAGATGGGGATGATGGGAATGGGAATGATGGGGTTGGAGATGATGGGGTTGAAGATGGAGAAGGGGATGAGGTTCAGGCAGGGATGGAGAAAGGGATGGGGATGGAGAAAGGGGATGGGGATGGTGGGGATGCTGGGAATGGGGATGATGGGATGGAGATGATGATGGGGATGGGGATGATGGGGATGGAGATGATGGGGATTGAGATGATGGGATGGGGATGATGGAGATGGAGATTATGTGGAGTGGGATAATGTGGAGGGGTTGATGGGGACGGAGAAGGGGATCGGAATGATGGGGATGGAGATGGAGATGGAGATGAAGATGGAGATGGAGATGGAGATGGATATGGGGATGGAGATGGAGATGGAGATGGAGGTGGAGGTGGAGATGGAGATGGAGATGGAGATGGAGATGGAGATGGAGATGGAGATGGAGATGGAGATGGAGAAAGAGAAGGGGATGGGATTGGAGAAGGAGGTGGCGTTGGAGATGGAGAAAGGGATGGGGAAGGGGATGGGGATGGAGAAGGAGATGGGCATGGGGATGATTGGGATAGGGTTGGAGAAGGAGATGGGGTTGGGAGAAGATGGGGATGGAGAAGGAGAAGAGGATGGGGAGGATGGAGATGGGGAATACAGAGAAGAAGATGGAGAAGGAGATGATGGGAATTATGGGGGTGACAGGGATGGGCATGGGGATGGGGATGAAGAAGGAAATGGGGATGATGAAAGTAGGGATGATGGGGATGGAGATGAAGGTGAAGGTGGAGAAGGGAAGGACGGTGGGAGGTGTCAGGGATGGAGAAGAGGATGGAGCTGGGGATCGAGATGGGGCTGGAGAAGGGAATGATGGTGGAGGGAGGTGTTGGGGATGGAGAAGAGGATGGGGGCCTCACCCTGGCTCCTTCACCAGCAGCTTCCGGATGAAGTCCTTGGCCATCTCGGAGGTCTGGCTGAAGCAGCTCTCCTCAAACTCGTAGGCACCGGCCACGACGTTGGAGAGGGTCTCGGCATCGGTCTCACCCTGGAAGGGGGACAACCCGCTGAGCCTGGGGGGACACGACAGAGCCTCTGAGGGCTGGGGCAGCACCCCCTCGGCTGCTCCAGCACCCACAGCCACGGCCTGGTGGCCCCGTCCCACGAGGAACGTCGTCCCATACTCACAGGACGTAGGTGATGACCCCGATGCTCCTGCAAGGCAGAGGTTGGGGGTCAAGAACCACCTTCCCTGTATCCTGTAGCACCAAGGGGGTCCCCAGGTGCCCCCCCAGCTTGACCCATGATCCCTCCTCCTCAACCCATGGTCCCCCCTCCTCAACCCATGGTCCCTCCTCAACCCATGGTCCCTCCTCCTCAACCCATGGTCCCTCCTCCTCAACCCATGGTCCCTCCTCAACCCATGGTCCCCCCTAGCTTGACCCATGGTCCCCTCTCCTCAACCCATGGTCTCCTCTCCTCAACCCATGGTCCCTCCTCCTCAACCCATGGTCCCTCCTCCTCAACTCATGGTCTCCTCTCCTCAACCCATGGTCCCTCCTCAACCCATGGTCTCCTTTCCTCAACCCATGGTCTCCTTTCCTCAACCCATGGTCCCCCCTCCTCAACCCATGGTCCCCCCTAGCTTGACCCATGGTCCCCTCTCCTCAACCCATGGTCTCCTCTCCTCAACCCATGGTCCCTCCTCAACCCATGGTCCCCTCTCCTCAACCCATGGTCCCCCCTCCTCAATCCATGGTCCCCTCTCCTCAACCCATGGTCCCCCCTCCTCACCACATGTCGGTCGCGGAGCTCAGAGCTTCATAGTTGATGACTTCAGGAGCTGGAGGTGGACACAGAGGGGACATCAGAGGGGACAGCACCATCCTGGCCACATCCCTGCCTCCCTGAATCCCTCAGGAGGTCCTGTCCCCACCCCAGCCCCGCACCGATGTACTGTGGGGTCCCACAGAGGCTTTTGATGGTGACACCATCCTGCAGTTGCTGGGCCAACCCGAAGTCGATGATCTTGATCTGGGGCTTGGGGACCTCCTTCTCCTGCAGCATGATGTTCTCGGGCTGTGGGAGGGTGAGGCCGGGCGTGGGTGGAGGCCTCAGAGAGGACAGCAGCACCCCCAGAAACCGGGCAGGATGCGACCAAGGCTTTGGGATGCCCAGGAGTTGCAGCTTCTGGATCTCCTGAGGACAAGAGGTCCCCACGGGCACCTTGAGGTCGAAGTGGGCGATGTGGTGGGCGTGCATGTGCTCCACCCCGCGCAGGATCTGCCCCAGGAACTCGATGGCCTCCTCCTCCGACAGCATCTCCTTCTCCGCGATGAAGTCAAAGAGCTCCCCACCACTGATCCTGCGCCAGGTGAGGATGGGGGGCGACCTCAGCCACCTCCAACCCTCAGAAAGAGGGGGGACACAAGGACACCAACCCCTCCCCAACTCACAGCTCCAGGATGAGAACCACCTCGGCTTTGCTGGAGAAGAGGTCGTGCAACCTCATGATGTTGGGGTGGTTGAGTTGGCGGAGGATGGTGACTTCCCTCTCCACCTGGGCCCTCTCCAAGCCCAAGCGGCTGCCCCGGCATCGTTGGGTCTTCAGGAATTTGGCGGCATAGAAGGTGCCGGAGCTGCGCTCCCGGCATCGTTTCACCACCCCAAAGTGGCCACTGGGGCAAGAAGCCACTTTGGGATGGAGAACCCACACATCTGGGTGTCCCCAGGGACCCCATCCAGGCAGGAGCCCTGCCCGCACCCCTCTCACCTCCCCAGCATCTCCAGCAGCTCGTAGAGGTCCTCCACGTTGCCCGGGCTGAGCGTGGCCACCAGCCCCTGGCTCCCCGTAGACCTTTCCTGTTGGGATGCACCAGGACCTGGCTCAGCTGCCTGGCCCAAGGGTGAAGGACCTGCCCCGTGCAGGGACCCCCAACCCCATGGGGAGCACCACAAACCCCCCCCCAGAACATTGTGTCCAGCTCTGGGATCCCCACTTTAAGAAGGAGATGGAAGTGTTGGAGCAGATGCAGAGGAGGCCACGGAGATGGCCACGAGGGCTGGAGAACCTCTGGAGTGAGGAGAGGCTGGGAGAGTTGGAGTTGTTCATCCTGGAGAGGAGAAGGCTGTGGGGAGACCTCAGAGTGGTTTTCCAGTGTGGGAAGGGGCTCCAGGAAAGCTGGGGATGGGCTTGGAATGGTGGGATGAGGGGGGATGGCTTTCAATTGGAAGGGGGAAGGTTTAGATGGGACATTAGGAGGGAATTCTTCACCATGAGGGTGGGGAGGCCCTGGCCCAGGTTGCCCAGAGCAGTGGTGGCTGCCCTGTTGAAGGTCAGGTTGGATGGGTCTTGGAGCCCCCTGATCCAGTGGGAGGTGTCCCTGCCTGTGGCAGGGGGGTGGGACTGGGTGGGCTTTGATGTCCCTTCCAACCCAACCCATCCCATGGTCAGTGTCCAACCAGCTCCAGCTCCCTTTGTCTCCCTCGGTTCCCACCAAACTCTCCAACATGCTCAAGTTTGGAGACCCCCCACCCCTTGATCAGGACAGGCAGGAGCTGCCTGGTGGGCTCAGAAATGGGACAGGGAGGGGTCCCAGCAGGACCCAAACCCCCTCCCTGCCCCGGGGAGGGTTGAGGGGTGCAAAATGTGGTGAAAAAATACCATTTTGGGGGTCTTTTTTTAAAAAAGAGGGGATTAATAGTGGGAAAAAAAAACATCTCCATGAGGTTCTCTGGGAGGGGTCCCACCTGGTCATCACCTGCAGGCCCTGGGGAGGAGCCCCCCAGCTCAGCCCCTCGGTCATGACTCACCTGGGTGGTGGCAGGAGCAGCCCTTGGTGTCCCCCCAGGCAGGACCCCCACGAGGCCACTCTCGGCCATGGCTGCAGAGAGAAGAAGACACAGGGCGAGGGGCTGAGGAGCTTTTGGAGGGGTGGACACGGGGTGGGGGTGGCTCTGCTGTTGTCCTGGTAGAGCCCCCTCCCCAATTCTTTACACTGATGGGAAGAACCCATTGAGGGGGGGTCTTGGGTCTTGTTCCCAGCAGCTCCAAACCACAAACCAACCACTTGGGTGGTAGAAAGGCTCTGGGCGTCGTTCCCTCCCCATGGTGTCCCCACCAGGGATGGTTCTTGGGGTCAGACCCACATCTTGCAGCCTCCCATCGTGTCCTTGTCCCCATGGGGTTCCACCACACCCGTGTTTGGGTGCCAGGACCCCTCCAATCCCACCACGATGGGGACAATGAGTGATTCCATCATTTCCCCCCATCCCATGCCAGGATGGGGCTGCAGAGCTCCTTCTGCAGAGAGGGAAACTGAGGCACGAGTGGTCCCACGGCTGAGCTCACAGTGGAAGGGCTGGACCTTGCAAGAAATCCCACCACAGCCCTTTACTGGTTAAACTGGGCTGGTCTTGGCCGGGTGGTCCCACCCAGCTCCTGGGAAATAAAGCCCTCACAGCAGCTTCTCCCCAGCACTCGATGCCAAAAAGCCCCACAAGACCCCCCCCAAAAATCCCCTCCTGATGCCAACCCCATTGGCACCAGGGTCTTCTCCTGCCCCGGGATGGTCCCCAACCCTGGTGTCCCAACACCTCCTACCTCCGCGTGAGGTCCCCACCCAGCTCCAGTCTCCCACCAGTAAAATCCCAGCAGCGCCGAGCTTTTCCTTGCAATCCTGGCGTTTCCCCTTGGGAAGCTCCGGCTGCGAGGAGGAAAAGCTCTTGGTGTTCCTCCTCCCCAAAGCTCTTGAGAAACCTCCTCGGGGTCAAACGGAAAGGGGTTGGGAATAAAAGAAAAGAAAAGCCTTTTAGGGACAATTCCTGGTGTTCCCGAGGCCTCGAGGAGCTGCTGGGAGTTGCTGGGATGAGCCACGAGTGGGCGATGTCCCCCGGGGTGGTGTCCCCGAGCCCCTCGGTGCCCGAAAAGGTGAAGATCGCGACCAGGAAACCTCGCAAAATGTTTGGGAGGGGAAGAGAAGGGGGAGAAGGAGGCGGGGAGGGACAGGTTTCTTAAGGTGGAGAGGGGAGGAGGTGGCATCGCAGCGAGTGCCAGGGCTGCTGGGGAGCTGCGGGCACCAGCACCGCCTCGGGGCTTGCAGAGCCCGGCAGATCCCGTCCCTGTCCCGGGACAATGGATAAACCAGCCCTAATCCCGGGTTTAATCCCTGATCCCGGTAATTGTTGGGGTGCAGCCGGGTTGGCATCGCCAGCCGGAGCCTGGCACCACCGGGACACTGGCAAAGGGGCTGCTGCACCTCCCGGTTGGATCCAACCCCGTCCCTGGCCTGGTGTGATGGATAAACCAGCCAGATCCCACCATACCAGATCCCACCATACCAGATCCCACCACACCAGATCCAACCCTGCCAGATCCAACCCTGCCAGATCCCACCACACCAGATCCCACCACGCCAGATCCCACCACGCCAGATCCAATCACAGCAGAACCCACCACACCAGATCCAATCCTGCCAAATCCCACTTTACCAGATCCCACCACACCAGATCCCACCCCGCCAGATCCCACCCTGCCAGATCCAATCACAGCAGAACCCACCACACCAGATCCAATCCTGCCAAATCCCACTTTACCAGATCCCACCACACCAGATCCAATCCTGTCAAATCCCACTTTACCAGATCCCACCACACCAGATCCAATCACAGCAGAACCCACCACACCAGATCCAATCCTGCCAGATCCCACCCCGCCAGATCCCACCACGCCAGATCCCACCCTGCCAGATCCAATCACAGCAGAACCCACCACACCAGATCCCACCACACCAGATCCAGCCCTGCCAGATCCCACCACGCCAGACCCCCCATGCCAGATTCCACCTTGCCAGATCCAACCACACCAGATCCCACCACACCAGATCCCACCACACCAGATCCAATCACAGCAGAACCCACCACACCAGATCCAATCCTGCCAAATCCCACTTTACCAGATCCCACTTTACCAGATCCCACCACACCAGATCTCACCCTGCCAGATCCAACCCTGTGAGATCCCACCACGCCAGACCCCCCATGCCAGATTCCACCTTGCCAGATCCAACCACACCAGATCCCACCACACCAGATCCAACCATGCCAGATCCCACCATGCCAGATTCAATCCTGTGAGATCCAACCACACCAGATCCAACCCTGCCAGATCCCACCACACCAGATCCCACCACGCCAGATCCCACCACGCCAGATCCCACCACGCCAGATCCCACCACACCAGACCCAAACCTGTCAGATCCAACCACGCCAGATCCCACCCTGCCAGATCCCACCACACCAGATCCCACCATACCAAGCCCAATTATGTCAGATCCCACCATGCCAGATCCAGCTACGCCAGATCCCACCACACCAGATCCCACCCTGCCAGATTCAACCCTGTGAGATCCCACCACACCAGATCCCCCATGCCAGATTCCACCTTGCCAGATCCCACCACACCAGATCTCACCATGCCAAGTCCAACTATGTCAGATTCCACCACGCCAGATCCCACCACACCAGATCCAACCCCGTCAGATCCAACCACGCCAGATCCCACCATGCCAGATCCCACCACACCAGATTCAACCCTGCCAGATCCCACCTTGCCAGATCCAACTACACCAGATCAAACCCTGTCAGATCCCACCACGCCAGATCCCAGCACACCAGATCCAACCACACCAGATCCCACCGCGCCAGGGGCCGGTTCCCCCCCCCCCCCCCGTGTAGCACCCACCACCCACCCATCCCATCCTCACCACGTCCCGGGATGCAGCTGGATGGGAGGAACAAAGAGCCCTTTGCGGGGCGGGACGTGCCAGCAGCCTGGTGCCCACAACCCCATGCCAAGGGTCCCGGTGCCACCCTTGGTGCCACCCCAGGGCCTCCTTCCCGTGACGTTTCCCCCCACCCCCTCGGGGCTCCGGTTGTCGCTTCCTGCCCGGCGAAGGCGGCGAAGGGCGAGAGCTTCGCCCGTCCTTGCCCATCCCAACATCTCCAAGCATGGACTCCCGGGGCCCCAAGTGGTCGGGCACAGGTGGGCACCTGGGATTCGGGGGTGGGGAGCGGGGCTGGGGGCTCCTTGGGTGCCAGGATGGGAGGAATAAAGGGTCGGGAAGGAAATCCCGAAGGCTTGGGATGGGCAAGGGTTGGGGGGATGCGGGGATGTTCCCCCCATCCCAAAATGTGATGGAGAGAGGGACCTCTCTGCCCATCCCAGCCCCTCCAGCCAGGTCTCACCCCCTTCCAAGAGGGAAAACCCAGCCTGGAAAGGTTTTTTTATGGAGCAAACCCAGGTTTTAACCCATTTCAGGTCCAATTTGACCCATTCTCACCCGCGGTTTAAGCAGCACAACCCACCCCAAGGAACAAAACCCCACCAGGGAGCAAAGCCCTCGGAGATGTCCCTCCAAAGCCAAGATGATGGGATCGGGGGAGCAGGGATGAGGTTCCCCCACCTCCCCCCAGGACTTCAGTCCGGTTGGGAATGGGGACAGGAGCCCAGAAGGTGGGGACGGGAGCCCAGGAGGTGGGGACGGGAGCCCAGGAGGTGGGGACAGGGGGGGGGTTGTCCCCGTTTGCCCGGGCAGGACCTGCCCCGAGTTGGCCTCCTCGTCGCTCCTCGCCTCGTTTCGCTGCGGTTTTGGGGTTGTTTCCTTTCGCTTCGTCAACGACTTCCCCGTCTTCTCCTGCTCAGAGGGCGCGGGGACGGGCTGGGTGCTGCACCCCAATAACGGGGGAGACGAGGAGCCACCCCACCCCAGCTGGAGCCCCGTTCCCCCCCCCCAACATCTGGATCCCCATCTCCCCGTAGAATCGTGGAATGGGTTGACTTGGAAGGGACCTCAAAGCCCGTCCAGTTACACCTTCCGCTGGATCAGGGGGTTCCAAGCCCCATCCAGCCTGGATCTCCACCCTCCCACATCTGGGTTCCCATCCCTCCACATCTGAATCCCCATCCCAACATATCAGGGTCCTCATACCCCAACATCTGGGTTCCCATCCCCCCAGATGGATTCCTGTCCCCACATCTGGATCTCTATGTCCCCCCCAGCCACATCCCCATCCCCTCATCTGGATCGGCATACACACACATCTGGATCCCCATACCCCCACATCTGGATCCCTATACCCTCTGCATCTGGATCCCTGCCCCCCCACTGGATCCCCAATGCTCCACATCTGGATCCACACACACCCAGATGGATCCTTGTCCCCACATCTGGATCTCTGTCCCCCCAGCTGGATCTCCATACCACCACCTGAATCCCCTCAATTCCCCTCCACATCTGGATCCCCATCCTCCCAGCTGGATCCCTATCCCCACATCTGGATCTCTGCCCCCCCCCCCAGCTGCATCCTCATCTCTTCAGCTGGATCTCCATCTACACACACACATCTGGATCCCCATCCTCCCAGGTGCATCCCTATCCCCCACATCTGGATCCCTGTCCCCCCATGGAATGGGTTGGGTTGGAAGGGACCTCAAAGCCCACCCAGTCCCATCTCCTGCCATGGGCAGGGACACCTCCCACTGGATCAGGGGGCTCCAAGCCCCATCCAAGCCGGATCTTCTCCCTCCATCTGGATCCCCCACTCTCGGAGGAGCCTCCACCACCTCCTCTGACTCAGCTTTTCCTCCCGGATCCATCCAGCCCCGAGCTCTTCCACCCCCTCAAGCATCTGCTGGGAATTAACATTGTTTTCCCAAGCACTGGTGGTTCTGGGCCAAACCCAGGGTCCCTTGGTGGCCGCACCCAGAGTCCCCCACCCAGCACCTCCCTCTCCTTCCCAGGGTTTTGCTCGGCATCCCCAGGGACTTTTCCCCCTCTCCTCCAGCCCAACCACCCCTGGGCTTTTCATCGAACCATGGAATGGTTTGGTTGGAAGGGACCTCAAGGCCCATCCAGTTCCATCCCCTTCCATGGGCAGGGACACCTCCCACTGGATCAGGGGGCTCCAAGTCCCATCCAACCTGGCCTTGGACACCTCCAGGGATGGAGCAGCCACCACTGCTCTGGGCAACCTGGGCCAGGGCCTCCCCACCTTCATGGTGAAGAATTTCTTCCTGATGTCTCATCTAAATCTCCTCCCTTCCAATTTAAAGCCATTCCCCTCGTTCCATCACTCCAGGCTCTTGGAAAAGCCCCTCCCCAGCTTTCCTGAAGCCCCTTTCAGTCCTGGGAGGCTGCTCCAAGGTCTCCCCAAAACCTCCTCCTCTCCAGGCTGAACAACCCAACTCTCTCAGCCTCTCCTCATGGCAGATGTTCTCCAGCCCTTGGATCATCTCCATGGCCTCCTCTGGACTCCCTCTAACAGCGAGTCCTGAGCTCCTCTAGGATCTTGGTGTCCTTTCTTGCCACATGGGACCAGGTTGGTCTCCCTGGGTGAGGAACCCTAGGCTGGAGGGCATAAGGTGAAGAGCAGGGCTTGGGGGGGACCGTGGAACCCCCCCACATCCAACACCTGGAGGGCAGCGAGGGGGTCCCGTGGGAAGCTGAGCTGCCCTGAGCCCTCTTCTCTTCCCTCCCATGGACAGAAGACCCCACGGGTGAGGACCACCCCCTCTTCAGCACCTTCAAACCCATCGGTGAGGACAACAAAGGCAGCACCAAGCCAGGAACCAACACGATCCTCGTCCAAGCCCGGGGAGATGAGCAACCCCTGGGACACCACGGCACACACAGCAAGGTAGGACACGGGGTTGGGAAGGATCCATCACCCCCAGCTCCACTCCCAGTGTCCCCGAGCTCTCACACCTCCTGCATCAGGAGCCTCAAGCATCCTTGAGGAACATCTTCACCCAAGCCCTAGCTTGCTCTTCCCTTCCCAACCAGGTCCCACCAGGCTTCTGGCCATCCCCACCAGGCTGCTCCTCACCAGAAGGAGACCCACAGCTGGTGGCCCTGCGTGCTCAGACGAGGTTGTGGTTCGAGCAGACACAAGCCAAGAGGTTGGAGACCAAGGGCCAACTCCCACCTTGGTTCCACGGCTTCATCAGCCGGAGGTGAGCCTGGGGGGGAGCTGAGGTGGGAGACGAGGTGGCCCCTTCACCATCCCCACCCCTGGGCTCCAAAACGAGCTCTGGATCCCATGAAGGGGGACAATGAAGGGGTTCCCTTCCCACAGGGAGGCGGAGCAGCTCCTGCAGGATCAACCTCCAGGCTGCTTCCTGGTCCGGTTCAGCGAGAGCACCGTGGGCTTCGTCCTGTCCTACAGGTGAGGGACCCACGGCCACGGGACCCCCTGCTCTTGGTCTTCTTCCCATCTGAGGTGTTACCTCCATCCCTTCTCCTCCCCAGGGGCAGGGATCGGTGCCGACACTTCGTGCTGGACCAGCTGTTGGATGGACGTTACGTGATCCTGGGGGAGGGCAGCGCCCACGCCCACCTGGGGGACCTCCTCCACCACTACAGCACCAACCCCGTCACCCCCTACCACGAGGTCCTGACGGTGCCGCGCACGCGGGTGAGGATCCGGCCCCTCCGTGCTCCCACAGTCCTATCCCCAACAGAAGAAGGAGATGGAAGGGTTGGAGTAGGTCCAGAGGAGGCCACGGAGATGATCCAAGGGCTGGAGAACCTCCCACATGAGGACAGGCTGAGAGAGTTGGGGTTGTTCATCCTGGAGAGGAGAAGGCTGTGGGGAGACCTCAGAGTGGTCTTCCAGTGTGGGAAGGGGCTCCAAGAAAGCTGGGGAGGGGCTTGGAATGATGGGATGAGGGGGAATGGCTTTAAATTGGAAGGGGGAAGGTTTAGATTGGACATTGGGAAGGAATTCTTCACGATGAGGCCCTGGCCCAAGTTGCCCAGAGAAGCTGTGGCTGCCCCATCCCTGGAGGTGTTCAAGGCCAGGTTGGATGGGGCTTGGAGCCCCCTGATCCAGTGGGAGGTGTCCCTGCCCATGGCAGGAGGTTGGAACTGGATGGGCTTTGAGGTCCCCTCCAATCCAACCCATTCCATGACTCCTGCTGGGGAAACCAAAGCCAAGGGAAGGTGAAGGATCAGGGTTGGCGTTGAAGCCATCCCGGCCAAGGTGCAGCATCCCAGGTGGAAGCAAGGAGCCAAAGCACAGGTAGAGCTCCCAAGGTGGGACCACAGCCCCATCCCAACGTCCCTCTCTTCCCACTGCAGGAAGACAAGTCCCAAGGAGGGACGTGGACCCCACCTGGCAGCGATGTCACGCGTTCCCCATCGAGCGAAGCGAAATTCCGGGCCTACAGCACCGTGTCCAAGAGGTCCAGGAACCCCCCGGGGCCTGCGGAGCCCAACGCCGGGGGAGGCTCCTCCAGGGAGGTAGAGGAAGGGCAGGGGGAGATGGGGACACCTTCCCAAGGACAGGAGACACGGCCTGGCCAAGGCTGCCACGAGGAGAGGGGGATGGAGCTGAGAGGGGGATGGAGCTGGGATGGGGATGGAGCAGGGATGGGGATGGAACTGGGATGGGGATGGAGCTGGGATGGGGATGGAACTGGGACGGGGATGGAGCAGGGATGGAGATGGAGCTGGGATGGAGATGGAGCTGGGATGGGGATGGAGCTGGGACGGGGATGGAGCTGGGACGGGGATGGAGCTGGGATGGGATGGAGCTGGGATGGGGATGGAGCAGGGACGGGGATGGAGCTGGGATGGAGATGGAACTTGGATGGAGATGGAGATGGAGCTGGGATGGGGATGGAGCTGGAACGGAGATGGAGCTGGGATGGAGATGGAACTGGGATGGGGATGGAGCTGGGATGGGGATGGAGCTGGGACGGGGATGGAGCTGGGATGGAGATGGAACTTGGATGGAGATGGAGATGGAGCTGGGATGGGGATGGAGCTGGGACGGGGATGGAGCTGGGACGGGGATGGAGCTGGGATGGGGACAGGGATGGAGCTGAGGTGAGGATGGAGCTGGGATGGAGCTGGGATGGGAATGGAGCTGGGATAGGGATGGAATTGGGATGGAGGAGGCAGTTGGGATGGGGAATGCAGCCAGGTAGGAGACACAGCAGGACAGGGATGGAGCCAGGATGGTGATGGAGCCAGGATGGGGGACACAGCCCCAGCCACCAGGGATCCAGACCAGCCCCACTTCCAACCACCACTTCCACCCTGTCCCACCTCCTCCACAGGCTCCCGACGTTCCCCCACCTCTCCCAGCCAAGGGCAGCTCCTTGGCCACGGCCCAGGGGTCTCCTGGTCCCGCCGGTGGGGGAGCAGCTCCAGGAGGTCCCAACGCTCCGGTGTCCAGAGGAACCGTCCTGCCCGAGCTGCCCACGGCACCCCCGTTGGCCGATGCCAAGTACCAGGAGCTCCTGGGCTTCCACACCTATGCCGAGCCCCACGTGGGCACCACATCCAGATCCTCCATCCACCCCGAGCTCCATGTGGGCATCACATCCAGATCCTCCATCCACCCTGAGCCCCACATGGGCACCACATCCAGATCCTCCATCCACCCCGAGCTCCATGTGGGCATCACATCCAGATCCTCCACCCACCCCGAGCTCCATGTGGGCACCACATCCAGATCCTCCACCCACCCTGAGCCCCACATGGGCACCACATCCAGATCCTCCACCCACCCTGAGCCCCACGTGGGCACCACATCCAGATCCTCCACCCACTCTGAGCCCCACGTGGGCACCACATCCAGATCCTCCATCCACCCTGAGCCCCACATGGGCACCACATCCAGATCCTCCACCCACTCCGAGTCCCATGTGGGCACCACATCCAGATCCTCCATCCACCCTGAGCCCCACGTGGGCACCACATCCAGATCCTCCACCCACCCTGAGCCCCACATGGGCATCACATCCAGGTCCTCCACCCAACCCAAGCCCCACGTGGGCACCACATCCAGATCCTCCATCCACCCTGAGCCCCACATGGGCACCACATCCAGATCCTCCACCCACCCTGAGCCCCACGTGGGCACCACATCCAGATCCTCCACCCACTCCGAGTCCCACGTGGGCACCACATCCAGCTCCCCCACCTACGCCGAGCTCCAAGAGCCCATCCCGTTCTACGCCATGGGACGGGGCTCCAACCCCAAGGCCAACTTTGAGGAGAACATCTACTCCGAGGTGGCACCAGCCCGGCAGGACCTGCCTGTTCCACATCCCAAGGGATCTCCAGGTGGTTTCTCCACGCTGGCCCCCAAAGCCCGCGCCCACCGCCGGCTCTTCCGGAGCATTTCCAGCCAGGCCTCCAAGAAGAGGCAGCTCCCAGCAGCTCCCACCATGGATGGGAAGGAGAGAGGAGCCTCCAATCCCAGCGTGAAGGTGAGTTCCTCGTGGTAGATTCCCAATCCTTGGGCTACAGCTCAATCCCAGTTCAACTTCCCGGAGAGTTGGGGGGGTTGGGGTTTGCTCCACACAAGGGTCATAAGGGGTGGGAAAAGGTCCACGGCTCCACCTTGGAGTGATGGATCTCAATCACTGGGAGCAAAGCTGAGGGATGGGAGGGTGAAGGATCAACTTCCAACCACATCCTCAAGGCAAACCTCGTCCCGATCAGGCATAGATTCATGGAATCATTTGGGTTGGAAAAGCCTTCTCAGCTCATCCAGCCCAACCCCACCGTGATGACCAAACCCTGTCCCCAAGTGCCACGGCCACATGGTTTTTGAACCCCTCTGGGGATGGAGATTCCACCAGCACCCTGGGCAGCCTCTGCCAGGGCTTCACCTCTCCATCAGTAGAGGAATCTTTCCCAATATCCAATCTAAACCTCCACTGGTGCAACTTGAAACCATTCCCTCTCATCCCATCTCTTGTTCCTTGTATCCACCTGATACAAGAGGTATCACACCTGGCTCCAACCTCCTCTCCAGGAGCTGCAGAGAGCAATGAGGTCTCCCCTCAGCCTCTTCTTCTCCAGACTAAACACCACCAGGGTCCTCAGCTTCTCCCACAACCCCTGTTCTCCAGCCCCTTCCCCAGCTCCATTCCCTTCTCCAGATGTTCTCCAGCCCCTCAAGGTCTTTCTTGGAGTGAGGGGCCCAAAACTGACCCCAAGATTCGAGGTGTGGCCTCACCATGGGGATGATCCCATCCCTGCTCCTGCTGCCACCCCATGGCTGATACAAGCCAGGCCATTTCTTTCCCCCTCTCCCTCTGGATTCCTCAGGGCACCAGGAACCCTCTGCTGGAGTTTGATGACCCCGTTTACAGCTGGAGGACGAGCACCCCAAGGCCAGGAGGGCAGGAAGGGCTGGAGAACATCTACGAGCAGCTTTCTGGACACCATCACTAAGGTGGGTCCACAGCAAGACCCAGATCTCCCAGGCAGAAGGAAAACTCCCAGGTTCCTTCCCCACCAAAGGAAACCCTTGGATCTGGGAGGAGAGATTGAAGGATGCGACCCAGGCCACCCCAGCAATGCTCACGTTGGCATTCCCACCCCATTCCCAAGCCCTGTGGGACAACATGATGGGAAGAGAGGAAGAGATTTCATTTCTCTTGGAACTCATCCCGAGGTTTCTATAAATAGAAGGAAGGCGGAAAAGGGCTGTTGGAGTAAAAGCAGAGTGAGATGTGGAATTGGCCAGAGCCCTCGTAGGGCCCACACCGACCACCACCAGCCAACGACGTTCCCACACGAGGCCGTGGGGGAAGAAGAACCAGGAGGAGAAGCCAAGCTCCACGCTGAGATGGTGGAGCTTTGAGATAGGGAGGGAAAGCAGGGCTGGGGGACTGTAGTTGGGGTTTTCCCTCTTGGAAAAATCATGGGATGGGTTGGGTTGGAAGGGACATCAAAGCCCATCCGGTTCCAACCCCCTGTATGGGCAGGGACACCTCCCACTGGATCAGGGGGCTCCAAGCCCCATCCAACCTGGCCTTGAACACCTCCAGGGATGGGGCAGCCACCACTGCTCTGGGCAACCTGGGCCAGGGCCTCCTCAACCCTCAACCTGAAGAGTTTCTTCCCAATATCCACTCTAAATCTTTCCCCTTCCAATTTAAAGCCGTTCCCCCTCATCCCATCACTCCAGGCCCTTGGAAAAAGCCCCTCCCCAGCTTTCCTGGAGCCCCTTCCAGTCCTGGGAGGCTGCTCTAAGCTCTCCCCAGAGCCTTCTCCTCTCCAGGATGAACAATCCCAACTCTCTCAGCCTGTCCTCCTACAGGAGGTTCTCCAGCCCTTGGATCATCTCCGTGGCCTCCTCTGGACTCGCTCCAACAGCTCCAGGTCTTTCCTAAATTGGGGATTCCAGAACTGGACACAGGGCTCCAGGTGGGGTCTCCCCTGAGCAGAGGGGCAGAAGCCCCTCCCTCCCCTCTGGTCCCACTGCTCTGGGTGCAGCCCAGGACACGGGGGGTTCCTGGGCTCTCAGCACCCATTGCAGCTCCTGTGGAGCTTCTCCTCCCCCAGCACCCCAAGCCCTTCTCCTCGGGGCTGCTCCCAATCCAACACCGAGGGTGAATCCACATCAAATGAGCTCAACCCATCGCTGGGAGCAGCAAAATCCCCTCTCCAAGGGGTTTAATTCCCAAGCAGGGAATAAACCCAGGTGACCACTGAGGAAACACAAATTCCCTTTCAGCCTTCCCAGCGTGGAGAAGGCAAAGCAATTCCTCAAGCAAGGAGCTGAGGAATGGAAACGGCCGTGGTTTGGTTGATTTAAAAGTTTATTCCTTTTATCAAACCTCTCTCCCGAGGATTTATTTCACTGTACAGATAAGATATGAATAAATTACTCACCAGTAACTTTATTCTGATCATTCAAATACTCCAAATGGGCTCTGCAAAGTACTAAAACATTCAGGGAGCTAAACTAGAAATCATATTCTTTTTTTTCAAAATACACTAAGAAAAAAAAACATCATTCCTGGGGGTTCCTTTGCTTCTTTTTAACGGATAACGTGGGAAAAACCCAACCCAGTGGAGTTTTCCTAAATGGAATAACAAATACAAGCTGGGTTCCACCAAATATAAACCTTCAGTTAGTGGGAATGTAACTTAAATAACCAGATCAGCTCTCGGAGGTTTGGTTAAAGATGGGTGGATCTGGCCAAGGCCGCGGAGGATTTTGCAGCCGGATTGTTTAGACCTGATTTTTTAAATAAAAAGGAAGGTTTTGCTTTAAAAAAGGTTAAGGCCGGACCTGTTTCCTCTTCCCAGCCAGGAGGGTAAAGTCAACACTTAAACAAAACAGAATTTGATGCAAACAAGCTGGAAAGAAAAGGAAATATCACATACAGTTGGCAAATCTCCTCTCTGTGCCGTCAGGAATTGGTGTCCGGTTTAACAAGGCTGGAGCAACTGGGGAAGCTCTGAAGGGCTTGGAAAAAGGGGAGGAGGAAAGAGGAAGAGGGGAAAAAAAGAGACCAAAATGAACATTCAGACAACAGTTGGGTTTATCCAAAGGGAAAAAAAGGGCTCCTCAATGGGTTTTGGGATTTCCAGGATGGAGGTGTTTTCAGTCCTGGGGTAAAGTGTGACCGGTAAAGGGGTTTCCACCCCTCCAAGAGGCTCCAGAGACACAAAGAGGTGGAGCTGAGAACAAAACCACTGACTGAGCCACACCTGGAGACAAAAAAAGGGGTCAAAATCCTTCCCAGGATTCACTCAGAGCCGTGAGGACCTCTCAACTTAAAGGCCAAGAAGGAAAAAGCCAAGTTTGCTCTTGAAACTCATTGTTCTTTCAGGAAGGAAAACAACGACCTCGACGCACGGCGCGTCCAAGGAAGGAGGAAAACGGGAGTTGGAAGGTTCTGGAGACTCTAAGGTTGGCAAAGCTACGGAGGAAGGAGAAGACTTTGTGTCTCCAAAGCTTCCAGGCTGGCAGCAGGCAAGGTCCCCACACCACCCCTCACCAACCTGGTGGGAACCTTCTGAAGGGAAGGGAAAGGTTAAAGGTGGAGGTTGAGCATCAGCTTGAGTTAAACCTTCCTCTGGGCCAGGCAGGAGGGAAGAAACCTCCAACCTGCCGAGCAGAAAGCATTCCACACGGTGTCCAGGAGTTCAACAACATCTCCTGGAGTCTGATGGGATCTCCAGGAGCCCAACAAGGTCTCCAGGAGCCCAACAAGGTCTCCAGGAGCCCAACAAGGTCTCCAGGAGCCCAACACGGTCTCCAGGAGCCCAACAAGGTCTCTAAATGTTCATCATGATCTCCAGGAGTCCTGCAAGGTCTCCAGGAGCCCAACAAGATCTCCAAATGTCCATCATGATCTCCAGGAGTCCTGCAAGGTCTCTAGGAGTCTGCACGGTCTCCACGACTTCCACATGGTCTCCAGAAGCCCAACACAACCTCCAAACATCCAACTCGATCTCCAGGAGTCCATATGGTCTCCAAGAGTCCGACAAGACCTCCAGGAGTCCAATAAGACCTCCAGGAGTCCACATGGTCTCCAGGAGGCCGAGAAGATCTCCAGGGGTCCAGGATGATCTCCAGGAGCCCGGACACCACAGGTCACCTGGGCCAAGAGCCCAAAAGCGGGACGGAAAGCGTTAGAATCCGTATTTGGCTTGAGTTTGCCGTCGGCTGAGCTTGTTCTCAGACCACGTGTTCTTCAGCTCCAGCTCCCTCTCCTTCGCCTGCAGAAACAGGAAGGACCAACATCAGCGCTGCCGCTCCCCGACTCAGGAGGTCCCTCCCCCTCTTCCTGCCGGGGCCTACGGAACCCTCTGGAGCCCTCTGGCCAGAAGCCTCGTTAGAGGAGGCAGCATAATTATCTTGACAGAGGTCTGAATTAATCAGGCCCAAGAGGGCGTTTCGTTCCCACCACAGTGAAGCTTCGCCATGGAATGACCTCAGTTGGAAGGGACCCAGGAGGATTATTGAGCCCAACTCCTGGCCCTGGACACCAACCTTCACCCCGTGTTGAAGGTGTTGGCCAAACTCCTATGGGATGTTCATGGAATCATAGAATGGATTGAGTTGGAAGAGATCCCCAAGGGTCATTGAGCCCAACTCCTGGCCCTGGACACCAACGTTCACTCCGTGTTGAAGGTGTTGGCCAAACGCTTCTGGAATGTTCATGGAATCACAGAATGACCTGAGTTGGAGGGGATCCACAAGGATCATTGAGTCCAACTCCTGGCCCTGCACAGGACAACCCCAACCTTCACCCCGTGGGGCTGAGGGTGTTGGTCAAATCCTTCTGGAATATTGTCAGGCTGTGAGTGCTTCCCTGGGGAGCTGTTCCAGTGCTCCACCACCCTCTGGGTGAGAACATCTTCCTGATGTCCAACCCAACCCTCCCCTGGCATCTTCCTGAGAGAGACCAAGGGCACTTTTAGGGTCATCCAGGGCACTTTCACGGTCAAGACCCTGCTCTCCACTGCTGGAAGAGCAGCTCCACGAGCTCCACTCCTCCTGCCAAGCAAGAAGCCTTGCACGGACCAGTTTGCAGAGCAGAGGGAGGTCATTCACCTGGTGGATCAGGTATGTGATCTGGTGTTTTCTCCTCTGCTGTCCTGTGGGCTGATCTCCTTTTTTCTAGAAGGCAAAACCAGGTGAAGAGTTAAGCCTGGAAAGATATCGACCCAGAGAGAGAAACAAGACAAGAGTTTCCACAAAGACACTTCAGGAAGCACTTCATAGAACCATGGAATGGGTTGGGTTGGAAGGGACCTCAAAGCCCAGCCAGTTCCATGGGCAGGGACACCTCCCACTGGATCAGGGGGCTCCAAGCCCCACCCAACCTGGCCTTGGACACCTCCAGGGATGGGGCAGCCACCACTGCTCTGGGCAACCTGGGCCAGGGCCTCCCCACCCTCACAGCAAAATATTTCTCCCCAAGATCTCACCTCAATCTCCCCTCTTGCAGCTCAAAACCCTTCCCCCTCATCCCATCCCTGCACTCCCTGATCCAGAGCCCCTCCCCAGCTTTCCTGGAGCCCCTTTCAGTACTGGAGGCTGCTCTGAGGTCTCCCCTGAGCCTTCTCCTCTCCAGGCTGAACAACCCCAACTCTCTCAGCCTGTCCTCATATAGGAGTTCTCCAGCCCTTGGATCATCTCCGTGGCCTCCTCTGGACTCGCTCCACCAGCTCCAGGTCCTTCCTGTGCTGAGGACTCCAGAATGGGACACAGAGCTGCAGGTGGGGTCTCCCCAGAGCGGAGCAGAGGGGCAGAATCCCCTCCCTCACCCTGCTGCTCCCACTAATTTTGGGCAGATTCCAGAGGCTGAAGCACCTCCTGGCTGCCCTTTACCACCTTCACAGCAGGACTGTGGTTTCCAGCAGCTCTACTGCTCCCTCCTGGCATTATTCATGCAACAAACACCCCGAGGGTCCCCGTTTCCCCCCCCAACCCTGGTGACCAGCTGAAACTGGAACAGAGGGCTTGGAAATTCCAGCCAGATTCCTGCTCCATACCTTGCTGAAGGACTTCATGGTCTTCTCCTCCGTTAAGGACTTGGTCAGCCACTGCTGGGCTCCGCTCAGCTGGTCGTCACCTTTGATATCCACAAAGTTGATCTCTTCCCTCCCTCGATTCCGTTTGCCTTGGAGACGTTTGAACTGGAAGGAGAAAACAACCAGGGTCACACATGGACCAAAAAAAAAGGCAGCCTGAGCTCCCTGAGGACAAGAGGAGCCACATCAAACACTCTCCCAGCCTTGAGGAGAGTTCTGCTTTGCTATAGATCAGAACATCTTAAAACTTCTTCGCAGGAAGGTTTTTTAATCTCATTTTGCTCTGCAGAAAACAGGATTTACTCTTGCTTTTAGTCTTGCTCAGGAAGCCCTCGGGCTCCTGGGCCTCTTGGTCCAAGTGACAGAGAGGCATTTGAGGTTTTGCTGCTGATGCATCCTCCTCCTGTTACCCAAATCCTCCTCCTGCTGCCCAAATCCTCCTCCTGCTGCCCAAATCCTCCTCCTGCTGCCCAAATCCTCCTCCCGTGGCCCCAAATCCTCCTCCCCTGGCCCCAAATCCTCCTCCCGTGGCCCCAAATCCACCTCCTGCGGCCCAAATCCACCTCCTGCGGCCCAAATCCACCTCCCGTGGCCCCAAATCCTCCTCCCGTTGCCCAAATCCTCCTCCTGTTACCCAAATCCTCCTCCTGTGGCCCCAAATCCTCCTCCTGCTGCCCAAATCCTCCTCCCGTGGCCCCAAATTCACCTCCCATGGCCCCAAATCCACCTCCTGCTGCCCAAATGCACCTCCCGTGGCCCCAAATCCTCCTCCCGTGGCCCCAAATCCTCCTCCCGTGGCCCCAAATCCTCCTCCCGTGGCCCCAAATCCTCCTCCCGTGGCCCCAAATCCTCCTCCCGTGGCCCCAAATCCTCCTCCTGCTGCCCAAATCCACCTCCTGCTGCCCAAATCCACCTCCCGTGGCCCCAAATCCTCCTCCTGCTGCCCAAATCCACCTCCCGTGGCCCCAAATCCACCTCCCGTGGCCCCAAATCCACCTCCTGCTGCCCAAATCCACCTCCCATGGCCCCAAATGCACCTCCCGTGGCCCCAAATCCACCTCCCGTGGCCCCAAATCCACCTCCCATGGCCCCAAATGCACCTCCCGTGGCCCAAAATCCACCTCCCAAGCCAAGGAAACCCCTGGAAGAAGTGAGCACCAGGCAGGCTTCTGCCGTCCACAGCACCAACCGGCTCAGGTAACGCCTGGCACTTTCTGGACTCCATCAACGATGGGAAAGGGGTTTTTTTGAGGAGGTTTTGGAGTATTTGATACAAGCAGAGGGTTCACAGCTGTGCTAAAAGAGGCACCGTGAAGGTGTCCCAACAGCAGCTCCTCTGCACCTCAGCAAACACCTTCACTCCAAGAACCTTGTCTGCCCTGGACATCCCTCAGGAGAACCAGATGGGGCTTGGTAGAAGAAACCTCTCCAACTCAGAGCCTCCCCCAGCTCACTCAGAGCCTCCTTCAACTCAGAGCCTCCCCCAGCTCACTCAGAGCCTCCCCAACTCGACTCAGAGCCTCCTCCATCTCGACTCAGAGCCTCCCCCAGCTCACTCAGAGCCTCCCCCAGCTCACTCAGAGCCTCCCCCAGCTCACTCAGAGCCTCCCCCAGCTCACTCAGAGCCTCCCCCAGCTCAACTCAGAGCCTCCCCCAGCTCACTCAGAGCCTCCCCCAGCTCAACTCAGAGCCTCCTCCATCTCGACTCAGAGCCTCCCCAACTCGACTCAGAGCCTCCCCCAGCTCGACTCAGAGCCTCCCCCAGCTCGACTCAGAGCCTCCAACTCGACTCAGAGCCTCCCCAACTCAACTCAGAGCCTCCCCAACTCAACTCAGAGCCTCCCCAACTCAACTCAGAGCCTCCTCCAACTCAACTCAGAGCCTCCCCCAGCTCACTCAGAGCCTCCCCCAACTCAACTCAGAGCCTCCCCAACTCAACTCAGAGCCTCCTCCATCTCAACTCAGAGCCTCCTCCATCTCAACTCAGAGCCTCCTCCAACTCAACTCAGAGCCTCCCCCAACTCAACTCAGCGCCTCCTCCCACTCACTCAGCGCCTCCTCCAACTCAACTCAGAGCCTCCTCCAACTCAACTCAGAGCCTCCTCCAACTCAACTCAGAGCCTCCCCAACTCAACTCAGAGCCTCCCCAACTCAACTCAGAGCCTCCCCAACTCACTCAGAGCCTTCCCCAACTCCACTCAGAGCCTCCCCCAACTCCACTCAGAGCCTCCCCCAACTCAACTCAGAGCCTCCTCCAGCTCGACTCAGAGCCTCCCCAACTCAACTCAGAGCCTCCCCAACTCAACTCAGAGCCTCCCCAACTCAACTCAGAGCCTCCCCAACTCACTCAGAGCCTCCCCAACTCAACTAAGCGCCTCCCCAACTCAACTAAGCACCTCCCCAACTCACTCAGCGCCTCCTCCAACTCAGAGCCTCCTCCAACTCAGAGCCTCCTCCAACTCAGAGCCTCCTCCAACTCAGAGCCTCCTCAACTCATAAAGCAAGCCACCCCCTCTGAACCCCAACAGAGTGCCTGAAGGCCACCACCGTGTCCACCACGCAGCACCAGACCCCACGGAACCCCTCCCAGTCCAACTCAGGCTGTGCTGGTGGGACAGGCCTGCGGCTGCCGAGCAGGTCCTGTGTTCTGGAAGAGCTTTAAACCACAAACTCTGCAGGAGGAGAGAGAAGAAAGTGCCAACCGCTTCGTCGTCTATGAAGGAGGAGTCGGCGCTGGTCTCCGGTGGTGGTGCCTGGGCTGGTTCCACCTCTGGGTAGTACCCACCACCGTAATAATCCTGTCAGGAAAGGGAAAACCACTTTGTCAGGAGAGCAGAGCAGAGATCCCGGAGCATCCACACGCAGAAGCCTTGAGATTGAGCACCCAGGATTCCCCCATCCTCGTGGGAGCACGGTTTGCTACGTGGGCACCCCCTGCCAAGGCTGACCCCAGCAGTAATTAATCACATCTCGTTAAGTCTGGGCACTAGGGAAGGAAATGGGCATTATTTTGAGAGGTCCTCAACAATAAATACTTTGCTGAATTATCAGAAACAACCAATCCCGAGCTACCAAGCTCTGATTCTCCACCCCAACACCAACACTGGCAACTGTGCAGTGGTTTTTAAAAACCAGTGCAGTTATTGAACGTTCATCCAGTAAAAAAAAGCATCTCCAGCTCCCATGCCAGAGGAATTCTGTGGTGCCAAGTGCTCCTTGTCCCAGCTACTCAGATGGGTCAGATTCTCACGGCCTGCCCTTCTAATTCCAAGCCCCACATTCCTCTCCAGAGCTTCACCTCCTCCTCCAGAGCTTCACCTCCCCCTCCAGAGCTTCACTCCCCTTCCAAGAGCTTCATCTCCTCCTCCAGAGCTTCACCTCCCTCTCCAGACCTCCCTCTCCAGAGCTTCCCCCCCTTTCCAGAGCTTCCCCCCCTTTCCAGAGCTTCCCCCCCTTTCCAGAGCTTCACCTCCCTCTCCATAACTCCACCTCCTTCTCCAGAGCTCCACCTCCCTCTCCAGAGCTTCATCCCTCTTTCCAGAGCTTCACCTCCCCCTCCAGAGCTCCCTCTCCAGAGCTTCACCTCCTTCTCCAGAGCTCCACCTCCCTCTCCAGAGCTTCACTCCCCTTCCAAGAGCTTCATCTCCTCCTCCAGAGCTCCCTCTCCAGAGCTTCCACTCCCTCTCCAGAGCTTCACCTCCCTCTTTCCAGAGCTTCACCTCCCTCTTTCCAGAGCTTCACCTCCTCTTTCCAGAGCTTCACCTCCCTCTTTCCAGAGCTCCACCTCCCCCTCCAGAGCTTCACCCCCATCTCCAGACCTCCCTTTCCAGAGCTTCACCTCCCTCTCCACAACTTCACCCCCTTTCCAGAACTCCACCTCCTTCTCCAGAGCTTCACCTCCGAGCTCCACCTCCCTCTCCAGAGCTTCATCCCTCTTTCCAGAGCTCCACCTCCCCCTCCAGAGCTTCACCCCCGTCTCCAGACCTCCCTTTCCAGAGCTTCACCCCCCTTTCCACAGCCCCACCTCCCTCTCCAGAGCTTCACCTGATAATAGGTCCCAGCTCCCCCGGCCTCTCCGTAGGCAGGGAACTGCCCGCAGGTCTGGCTGCCGTAACCTTCTCCAGGTTTCGACACCCAGCTGTGCTGAGCACCACTGGATCCTGCACCGGTCTTGAATTCCAGAGGGGCATTAGCAGCAGCATCCTGGAACTGGGGCTCGGGCTCTGTCCCAGGGGGGGGTTCCTCGCACAGGGCCGCGCCGGGGTACACGAAGACCTCGGCACCGGCCACGCCGGCCTCGCTGCTCTCGGACAGGGAGAAGTAGTTCTCTGGCTCCACCTCTTCATCGCTCTCCTCCTCCTCCTGGGTGATCTGCTTGGTCACCTGCAGGGCAGCACTCTTGGCAGCAGCTTTGATCGCAGATGGAGAAGGAGTCGTGGGCACTGCAGGCTTGGAGAGAGGTTTTGTTTTGGAGGAAGAAATGGGGGCCTTGGTGGCTTTGGAGTCGGAGGGGTTTCCTCCCGTTTTCCTCGAGAAAGAGTGCGGCAAAAGCAACCGATTGGTCTCTTTCACTGTCAAGTTTTTGGGTTGGGGAAGCAAAGCGGATAAACCGGAGCCCTCGCCGCGTCCCTGGTGGGGTTTGAGGCAGAGAAAGGAGAGAAATGAGTGAGGTTGTTTCATTCTCCCCACTCCCTGCCAGTCGCCTCCTCCGATTCCAGCAACATTCCCGGGTTTCCCATCCCTCGTTCCCACCGTTCGCAGCTTCCAACAGGCCACGAGGGCTCCCTTGGGCAAAAAAACACAGTGGGGCTTTTCAGGGAAATGGGATATTTGCAGGTATTTCCCATATGAATGCCCGTTTTCCCAAGATTTAAACTGATGGAACTGCCCCAAATAAAGGGATTTTTACAGCCTAGGGGACTTTAGGAACTTTACAGACCAAAAACCAGGCGTTAATCAGCGGAAGCCCACGATCTGCTCCACTCAAACACTTCCCTCCTGGGAATTTGAACATCCCAGGACTTACCTGGAGAGGGTTTTTCTTCTTGGCTGGTTCATCTTCCTCTGAATCTGACTGAGAAAGAAAACCAGAGCTTAGCACAACTCCAGATATTCAAATAAAAGAGAGAAAAAAAAACCCTCTCCTGCTATGGAAATCCTCAATTTTCAGTTTGAAACAGCCCAAAGAATCGCAGCAACGAGGATCTGGGTTTATAATTTGCCCAGAGCTGAGCTAAAAAGCAACAGTTGGATGCAGTAAAGCTCTTGCTGATGCATCTGTGTCAGGGTAGAGAGAGATAAAAGCCTGCCCTGGTTACTACTAGGAGAGATAAATAAACTCTGTCAGCAGAGAAAGCAGGGCCACGGTGCTTGACACTAAATTTAGAGAGAGCTGGGGCTGCCTCTGTCTGGGCAGTGGTGGAAAAATAAGGGATGTTTTGGGCCTGGAGCTTTGCAAACAATTGAGCATCTTAGAAATCCCCCAAGAGCAGCATCTGCAGCCAAGCTCTGATTTGAGCTGATTTGTGTGACTTAAGGGGACAGAAAAAAAAGATTTACTAAGCCCAAATTCCACATTTTCTGGGCAGATTTTTAATGCTGAGTCAGGGCACAAAGAAACTCAGGTTCTGCACATTTGGCTCCTGCAAAAAAATGAGCATTTAGAGGAAACAGCTCAAATATTTGTAATATTTGAGGGATCTGGACAGGCTGGATCGAGGGCTCAGGTAAATCGTATGAGGTTCAACAAGGTTCAGTGCCAGGTCCTCCTCTTGGGTCACAACAACCCACATGGATGGTCCAAGCTTGGGGAAGAGTGGCTGGAAAGGTGCCTGGAGGAAAAGGACCAGTGGGTGTTGGTCAACAGGAGCTGAACATGAGCCCAGCAGGGGCCCAGGGGGCCAAGAAGGCCACCAGCATCCTGGCTTGGATCAGCCATGGGGTGGCAGCAGGAGCAGGGATGGGATCATCCCCATGGTGAGGTCACACCTGGAATCCTGGGGTCAGTTTTGGGCCCCTCATTCCAAGAAAGACCTTGAGGGGCTGGAGAACATCTGGAGAAGGGAATGGAGCTGGGGAAGGGGCTGGAGAACAGGGGTTGTGGGAGAAGCTGAGGACCCTGGGGGTGTTTAGTCTGGAGAAGAAGAGGCTGAGGGGAGACCTCATTGCTCTCTGCAGCTCCTGGAGAGGAGGTTGGAGCCAGGTGTGATACCTCTTGTATCAGGTGGATACAAGGAACAAGAGATGGGATGAGAGGGAATGGTTTCAAGTTGCACCAGTGGAGGTTTAGATTGGATATTGGGAAAGATTCCTCTACTGATGGAGAGGTGAAGCCCTGGCAGAGGCTGCCCAGGGTGCTGGTGGAATCTCCATCCCCAGAGGGGTTCAAAAACCACGAGGCTGTGTCACTTGGGGACAGGGTTTGGTCATCACGGTGGGGTTGGGCTGGATGAGCTGAGAGGGCTTTTCCAACCTTAACAATTCTATAAGAAAGGACAGGAAAACAACCCTAAAACTGGATGAAGAACAAAGCTGGGGGGCAGGAGGTCAATGCCCTCTTTCAAAGCCCCAGACAGCACCACGTTAATAGAGGGGAAGAACAAACCCACCCTGGAGCAAGGGTGTGAAAATTCACTGCAGGGGACAAGCAGGGAATTGCTCCCAATAACTCTGGAGCTGTTAAAGATCCATTTAAAACTTGGAATAGAGAGTCTGGTTGCCCTTCTGGCATCAGAAAAGGCCCTTTAACATCTTTATCAGTTTATAGCTTCGCAGAGCACTTTAAAGAGATTACAGGAAACAGGGGCTGCTGCCAGTTTGCTGCCTAAATTATAAAAGAGGATAAAAACAATGACCAAGAGGAAATAAAAGCAAGGTAAGAGGTGCCATAAACACTGCCTGTTGAATTTGGGAGAGAGGAGATAAAGGAGCCTGTCCTGAACTACCAGGACCTGAAAGGGGTTCCAGGAAAGCTGGGGAGGGGCTTTTTCCAAAGGCTTGGAGTGATGGGATGAGGGGGAAGGGCTTTAAATTGGAAGGGGAAAGATTTAGATGAGGCATTAGGAAGAAATTCTTCACAATGAGGGTGGGGAGGCCCTGGCCCAGGTTGCCCAGAGCAGTGGTGGCTGCCCCATCCCTGGAGGTGTTCAAGGCCAGGTTGGATGGGGCTTGGAGCCCCCTGATCCAGTGGGAGGTGTCCCTGCCCATGGCAGGGGGTGGGACTGGGTGGGCTTTGGGGTCCCTTCCAAATGAAACCATTCCACAATTGTATGAGGGGAGGGATTTTAAGGAGAAAGAGGGTGTCAGCCACAGGGCAAGGGACTTCCAGGAATCCCAAATGGGAACCACTCCGACCAACACTGGGTTTAAGATGGTTTTTATGCACTCAATGTTCTTTCACTCGCTTGACACTGATTGCAGCATTCCTGGAGCCCTGTGTCCAGATCTGGAATCCCCAACAGAAGAAGGAGATGGAACTGCTGGAAGAGCTCCAGAGGAGGCCACAGAGATGATCCAAGAGCTGGAGAACCTCTGCTGTGAAGACAGGCTGAGAGAGTTGGGGTTGTTCACCCTGGAGAAGAGAAGATTCTGGCGAGACCTTAGAGCAGCCTCCCAGGACTGAAAGGGGCTCCAGGAAAACTGGGGAGGGGCTTTTTCCAAGGGCCTGGAGTGACAGAAGGAGGGGGAAAGGATTTTAATAGGAAGGGGGAAGATTTAGATTCTATGATTCCTGTTCAAAGTCAATTCACTGGAATACAGAGGGAAAAGGAACAAATCTCCTCCAATCTGAGCTTATTTCAGGGACTGGAGAACCAGCAAAGAGCCCCAACGTGTGTTTTATTATGAAGTGTTTGTTCCAAAGTGCTGCAGGAAGGAGAGAAAGCAAAAAGGGCTGTGAGAGAATGGGATATCATAGAACCACAGCTCCCCAGACCCCCTCCTGTCGCC
Organism: Dromococcyx pavoninus; assembly: GCA_033558185.1. NCBI lineage: Eukaryota > Metazoa > Chordata > Aves > Cuculiformes > Neomorphidae > Dromococcyx > Dromococcyx pavoninus. The sequence continues at coordinate 2,444 of JAUMJL010002196.1, read as the reverse complement.
CCCCAGACCCTCAACCCAGGCCAGACACAGCCACAGCCACACGACTGTCACCTCCACGCTCTGACAGCGCCGTCCCAGAGGGAACAAACAGAGGGAACAGAAGGAAAGCTGATCAAAACCAATCAAAAAGGGGGGGGACAGGGACCCCCCCTTCCACTGCTCCCACCACGGGGCTCTTCGGATTCAGCCCTCAGGAGCCCCAAAAGGCACAAGCTAAGAAGGAAACGATTTCCCAAAATCCTGGAGGAGGCCTGGTTGGCAAAAAGGAGACTCTTTTTCCTGGATGCCACCACGCAAGGTTCCACATCATCAACTCATTAACTTCAGGAATAAATAAAGGTGCAGCTAATCTGGGTTTTAGGATTATAAATAAGGTTTCTACACCAGTTTAATTCTGCAAAGAGCTTTAAGGATTAAGGGTTGGCAGCAGGGACCAATCTCCCCGGAGATGGCACAAGGATAGGGGTTGGTTATGGTGGGAGAGAGCGTGAGGAAAAGAGACTCTGTGCTATCTGGGCAAACAAACCCACGGTGGGGATTGATGGATTGTTCCGAGAGAGAGAGGATTTCAGGCTCCCCGGGCAGAGCTGGGGGTTGGTTTCATACTCACATCTCCCTTGTGCAACTCGGGCACCGTGATCCGCACCGGCTCCGTCCTCTTCTTTGGCTTGGGGAGGCTCAAATCCACCCCAGCGCTGGGGGGAGAAGCAGAAGCCGAGACAGGAGGGGGCAGGTTGAGGGTAGACGAGGTGGTGGAAGAGTTCCTTGGGGGAGGCAGTTGGAGCCCCCCCAGTCTGGGCTGCTCCCCAGTGCCCTGGGCCGGGCTCTGGGCGGCTGCAGGGGGGCTGAAGCCCCTCAGAGCGGGCGGGGGGCCCATAAGGAAAGGAGGGGGAGAGGGGAGCACGGGGAAGCCGCTCCCCAGCGCTTGGGGCTCGGTGGGGGCTTTGGGGGGAGGCAAAGCGGCAAAGAGCCCCCGGGACTGGGGCTGCTGCTCCGCGGCAGGAGGCGAAGCGGAGGCCTCCTCATCCTCCCCTTCCTCTTCCTCCTCGTCGTCCTCCGCCTCCTCCTCACCCGCGGCCTCCTCCGCTTCGCTGTCCTCCTCGCTGCTGGCGTAAGCCACGAGGGACATGGCTCCCCGGGGAGGGCGGCCCTGCGCCGGCAGGGGCCGCTACGCAAGGCCGGGGATCCGCCCTCCCACCTAGGCCGCGCGGCCGCCGAGCCTTCGGGGAGGGAAAGGAGGGCGGCGGCAGAAGCTAAGCCACCATGGCGGCCCCACCCCCGGTGAAACAGAGCGGGGGAAAGGCGAGGAGAGGCGGCGGGGAGACCCCAAGTGCCGGCTCCGCAACCACCGCGCTGCACTCGCCAACAATGGCCGCCGCCAGCGCTTCTTCTTCCCCTTTCCCGCGGCTCAGCGCGACAGGACTACAACTCCCGTGATGCCCCGCGCGACGCTCCCGCCCGCCACCCAGCGCCGGGCGCCGCGGGGCATCATGGGAATTGTAGTCCGTGAGGTGATACGAGAGCCCCAGGCGTGCGCAGCGCCGCCGGGAGATGTAGTCACAGAATGATAGAATCATCCGCTTAGAAGAGACCTCTGAGATCATCGAGTCCAACCGTTCCTGTCTCCTTCCTAAACCACGTCCCTAAGAAACTCATCCACCCGGCTTTTAAACAACTCCAGGGATGGAGACTCCACCACCTCCTTGGGCACTTCCAGGGCCTTAGAACCCTTGCACTGAAGACGTTTTTCCTGATGTCCAATCTGAACCTGCCCTGGTGCAACTTGAGGCCATTTCCATCCCATCTCCTGTCCCTTGGGAGCAGAGCCCAGCACCCCCTCCCCACAGCCTCCTCTCAGGCCCTTGCAGACAGCGATGAGGTCTCCCCTCAGCCTCCTCTTCTCCAGGCTAAAGAACCCCAATTCCCTCAGTCTCTCCTCTCAGCATTTGTTCTCCAGCCCCTTCCCCAGCCTCGTCCCCTTCTCTGGACGCTCTCCAGCCCCTCAAGGTCCTCCTTGGAGTGGGGGGCCCAGAACTGACCCCAGGGCTCGAGGTGCAGCCCCACCAGTGCCCAGTGCAGGGGCACAATCCCTGCCCTGCTCCTGCTGCCCACGCTGTGTCTGACACAGCCCAAGATGCCATCGGCCCTCTTGGCCACTTGGCCACTGCTGCCTCATGTTCAGCCCCTGCCAACCAACACCCCCAGGCCCTTCTCCTCCAGGCAGCTCTCCAGAGACTCTTCCCCAAGTCTGGAACGCCGCTCGGGGCTGTTGTGTCCCAAGGGCAGGACTGGGCACTTGCTCTTGTTGACCCTCATCCCGTTGGGCTCAGCCCATGGATCCAGCCTGTCCAGACCCCTCTGCAGACCCTCCCTTCCTTCAAGCAGATCAACACTTCCACCCAGCTCGGTGTCACCCACAAACTTGCTCAGGGTGATCCCAACCT
>JAUMJL010002195.1:0-37096 GCA_033558185.1 Dromococcyx pavoninus | reverse complement strand
CCTCAGCCCATTTTTTATATCCTCAATCCATTTTTGAGTCCCTCAGACCATTTTTTGCTCTCTCATTCCGTTTTTGGGTCGCTCAGCCCATTTCTGGGTTCCTCAATCCTATTTTGGGTTTCTCAGCCCATTTTTAGGCTTTTCAGACCATTTTTGGGGTTCGTCAATCCATTTTGGGGGTTTTTCAATCCATGTCTTTGTCTCTCAGCCCGTTTTTGGGTTTCTCAGCCTATTTTTCGATTCCTCGAACTATTTTTGGTTTTCTCAACCTATTTTGGGGTTCCTCAATCCATGTCTTGATCACTCAGTCCATTTTTGGTTTCTCAGCCCATTTTTTGGATTTTCAGACTATTTTTGGGTCCCTCAATCCATTTTTGTTTTCCTCAATCCATTTCTGGGTTCCTCAATCCATTTTTGGTGTCGTAGGACATTTTTGGGTCTTGCAGCACATTTTTGGGTTCCTCAATCTATTTTTGGGTTCCTCAGTCCATTTTTGGGTTTCCCAGTCGATTTTTGGCTTCCTCAGTCCATTTTTAGGTTTACAATCCATTTTTGGTTTCGTCAATCTATTTTTTAGTTTTCGTCTATCCATGTCTTGGTCACACAGCCCATTTCTGGGTTCCTCAGTCCATTTCTGGGTTTCCCAGTCCATTTTTTGATTTCTCGGTCCATTTTTAGGTTTCTCAATTCATTTTTGCGTTCCTCAATCCATTTTTTTTGGTTTCTCAGCCCATATTTGAATTCCTCAATCCATTTTTGTTTTCCCATGACATTTTTGGTTTCTCAGTCTGTTTTTGATCTTTCAGCTCATTTTTGTTTCCTCAATCCAGTTTTGGGTTCCTCAATCCATGTCTTGGTCACTCAGCCCATTTTTGGGTTTCTCAGCCTATTTTTTAGTTCCTCCAACCATTTATGGGTTCCTCAATCCATTTTTGGGTTCCTAATTCCATTTTGGGTCCCGCAGCCCATTTTTGGTTCCTCAATCCATTTTTGGGTGTCCCAGGACATTTTTGGGTTCCTCCATCCATTTTTGGGTTCCTCACTCTGTTTTTGCGCTTCTCATGCCGTTTCTGGGTTCCTCAGACCATCATTGGGTTCCTCAATTCATTTTTGGGTCCTGCAGCCAATTTGTGGGTCCCTTAGCCCATTTTGGGGGTTTTTCAATCTATTTTTTTTGTTTCCCAGCCTATTTTTGCGTTTCTCAGTCCATTTTTTGGTTCCTCAATCCAATTTTGGGTTTTTCAGCCCATTTTTAGGCTTTCCAGACCATTTTTGGGGTTCGTCAATCCATTTTTGGGGTTTTTTAATCCATGTCTTGTTCACTCAGTCCATTTTTGGGTTTCTCAGCCTACTTTTGGATTCCTCGAACCATTTTTGGTTTTCTCAGCCCATTTTTGGGTTCCTCAATACATTTTTGCGTCCTGCAGCCTTTATGGGTTTCCCAGTCCATTTTTGGGTTTCTCAATCCATTTTTTAATTCCTCATTCCTTTTTGGGTCCCTCAACCCATTTTTGAGTTCCTTAAACTTTTTTTTTGATTCTTCAATCTATTTTTGGGTTTCCAATCTCATTTTTGTGTTTCTCAGCCCATTTTTGTGTTTCTCAATTCATTTTTGCTTTCCTCAGTGGACTTTTGGGTTTCTCAGACCATTTTTGGTATCCTCAATCCTTTTTTGGGTTCCTCAGTCCATTTTTGGTTTAATCAGCCCATTTTTGATATCCTCAATCTATTTTTGAGTCCCTCAGCCCATTTTTTGCTCTTTCATTCCATTTTTGGGTCCCTCAGCCCATTTTGGAGTCCCTCAGCACATTTTCAGGTCCCTCAGTTCATTTTTGGTTTGGTAAAGCATTTTTGGTTTTCTCACCCATTTTTGGGTTCCTCAATCCTTTGTTTTGTTTTCCTCAGTCCATTTTTGGCTTCCTCAGCACATTTTGGGGGTTCCTCAATTCATTTTTGGTTTTTTCTATCCATTTTTTGGTCCATCAGCCCATTTTTGGGTTCCTCAATCTATTTTTGGATCCCTCAGCCCATTTTGGATTTCCTAAGCCCATTTTTGGGTCCCTCAATACATTCTTGGGTATCTCAGCCCATTGCTGGGTTCCTCAATCCGATTTTGGAATTCTCAGCCCATTTTTAGGCTTTTCAGACCATTTTGGGGTTCGCCAATCCATTTTTGGTTTTTTTAATCCATGTCTTGGTCACTCAGCCCATTTTGGGGTTTCTCAGCCTATTTTTCTATTCCTCGAACTATTTTTGGTTTTCTCAAACCATTTTCGGGTTCCTCAATCCATTTTTGGGTTCTTCAGTCCATTTTTTGGTTTCTCAGCCCATTATGGGGTTCCTCAATCTGTTTTTTATTTTCTCATTGCACTTTTGGTTTTCTCAGCCCATTTTTTGTTTCCTCAATCCATTTTTGGATTCCTCAGTCAAGTTTTGGGTTCCTCAGCCCATATTTGTCTCTCTCTTTCCATTTTTGGATCCCTCAGCCCATTTTTGGGTACCTCAATCCATTTTAGGTTTTCCCAGTCCATTTTTGGGTTCCTTAGCCCATTTCTGGGTTCCTAAATCTATATTTGGGTTGCCCAGGACATTTTTGGTTTCTCAGACCGTTTTTGGTCCCTCAGCCCATTTTTGGTTCTCTCAATACATTTTTGGTTTTTCCCCGCCCAAATTTCAATTTCCAAGCTTTCTGTGTGTTTCTCAGCACATTTTTTTGTCTCTCAATCCTTTTTTGGGTTCCTCAGCCCATTTTTGGTTTTTTCAATCCATTTTTGGGTTTCTCTATCCATTTTTGTGTTCCTCAGTCCATTTTTGGGTTCCTGAATCCATTTTTGGGTTTCCCAGTGCATTTTCTGATTTCTCAGTTCATTTTTAGGTTTCTCAATGCATTTTGGGGTTCCTCAATGCATTTTTTATGGTTTCTAAGCCCATATTTGAGTTCCTCAATCCATTTTTGGTCTGCCCAAGACATTTTTGGTTTCTCAGTCAGTTTTTGATCTTTCAGCTCATTTTTGGTTTCCTCAATCCAGTTTTGGGTTCCTCAATCCATGTCTTGGTCACTCAGCCCATTTTTGGGTTTCTCAGCCTATTTTTTAGTTCCTCAATCCATTTATGGGTTCCTCAATCCATTTTTGGGTTTCTCAGTCTATTTTGGGTCCCGCAGCCCATTTTTGGTTCCTCGATCCATTTTTGGGTGTCCCAGGACATTTTTGGGTTCCTCCATCCATTTTTGGGTTCCTCAGCCCCTTTTTGCGTTCCTCATGCCCTTTTGGGGTTCCTCAGTCCGTCATTGAGTTCCTCAATGCAGTTTTGGGTCCCTTGGCCCATTTTTGGGGTTTTTCAATCTTTTTTTTGGTTTCCCAGCCCATTTTTGGGTTCCTCAAACTATTTTTGGGTTCCGGAGTCCATTTTTGGGTTTTACAGTCGATTTTTGGCTTCCTCAGTTCATTTTTCGGTTTACAATCCTTTTTTGGTTTCGTCAATCTATTTTTTTAGTTTTCGTCTATCCATGTCTTGGTCACTCAGCCCATTTTTCGGTTCCTCAGTCTATTTTTGGATTCCTGAATCCATTTTTGGGTTTCCCAGTCCATTTTTTGATTTCTCAGTCCATTTTTAGGTTTCTCAATGCATTTTGGGGTTCCTCAATGCATTTTTTATGGTTTCTAAGCCCATATTTGTGTTCCTCATTCCATTTTTGGTTTGCCCATGACATTTTTGGTTTCTCAGTCTGTTTTGATCCTTCAGCTCATATTTTTTTCCTCAATCCAGTTTTGGGTTCCTCAGTTAGTTTTGGGGTTCCTTAATACATTTTTGGGTCCCGCAGCCCATTTTTAGGTTTCCAAGCCTTTTTTTGGGTTTCTCAGCCCATTTTTGGGTTCCTCATGCCATTTTTTGGTTCCTCAGTCCATGATTGGGTTCCTCAATACATTTTTGGGTTCCTGCAGCCCATTTTTGGGTCCCTCAGCCCATTTTTTATATCCTCAATCCATTTTTGAGTCCCTCAGACCATTTTTTGCTCTCTCATTCCGTTTTTGGGTCGCTCAGCCCATTTCTGGGTTCCTCAATCCTATTTTGGGTTTCTCAGCCCATTTTTAGGCTTTTCAGACCATTTTTGGGGTTCGTCAATCCATTTTGGGGGTTTTTCAATCCATGTCTTTGTCTCTCAGCCCGTTTTTGTGTTTCTCAGCCTATTTTTCGATTCCTCGAACTATTTTTGGTTTTCTCAACCTATTTTGGGGTTCCTCAATCCATGTCTTGATCACTCAGTCCATTTTTGGTTTCTCAGCACATTTTTTGGATTTTCAGACTATTTTTGGGTCCCTCAATCCATTTTTGTTTTCCTCAATCCATTTCTGGGTTCCTCAATCCATTTTTGGTGTCGTAGGACATTTTTGGGTCTTGCAGCACATTTTTGGGTTCCTCAATCTATTTTTGGGTTCCTCAGTCCATTTTTGGGTTTCCCAGTTGATTTTTGGCTTCCTCAGTCCATTTTTAGGTTTACAATCCATTTTTGGTTTCGTCAATCTATTTTTTAGTTTTCGTCTATCCATGTCTTGGTCACACAGCCCATTTCTGGGTTCCTCAGTCCATTTCTGGGTTTCCCAGTCCATTTTTTGATTTCTCGGTCCATTTTTAGGTTTCTCAATTCATTTTGCGTTCCTCAATCCATTTTTTATGGTTTCTCAGCCCATATTTGAATTCCTCAATCCATTTTTGTTTTCCCATGACATTTTTGGTTTCTCAGTCTGTTTTTGATCTTTCAGCTCATTTTTGTTTCCTCAATCCAGTTTTGGGTTCCTCAATCCATGTCTTGGTCACTCAGCCCATTTTTGGGTTTCTCAGCCTATTTTTTAGTTCCTCCAACCATTTATGGGTTCCTCAATCCATTTTTGGGTTCCTAAGTCCATTTTGGGTCCCGCAGCCCATTTTTGGTTCCTCAATCCATTTTTGGGTGTCCCAGGACATTTTTGGGTTCCTCCATCCATTTTTGGGTTCCTCACTCTGTTTTTGCGCTTCTCATGCCGTTTCTGGGTTCCTCAGACCATCATTGGGTTCCTCAATTCATTTTTGGGTCCTGCAGCCAATTTGTGGGTCCCTTAGCCCATTTTGGGGGTTTTTCAATCTATTTTTTTTGTTTCCCAGCCTATTTTTGCGTTTCTCAGTCCATTTTTTGGTTCCTCAATCCAATTTTGGGTTTCTCAGCCCATTTTTAGGCTTTCCAGACCATTTTTGGGGTTCGTCAATCCATTTTTGGGGTTTTTTAATCCATGTCTTGTTCACTCAGTCCATTTTTGGGTTTCTCAGCCTACTTTTGGATTCCTCGAACCATTTTTGGTTTTCTCAGCCCATTTTTGGGTTCCTCAATACATTTTTGCGTCCTGCAGCCTTTATGGGTTTCCCAGTCCATTTTTGGGTTTCTCAATCCATTTTTTAATTCCTCATTCCTTTTTGGGTCCCTCAACCCATTTTTGAGTTCCTTAAACTTTTTTTTTGATTCTTCAATCTATTTTTGGGTTTCCAATCTCATTTTTGGGTTTCTCAGCCCATTTTTGTGTTTCTCAATTCATTTTTGCTTTCCTCAGTGGACTTTTGGGTTTCTCAGACCATTTTTGGTATCCTCAATCCTTTTTTGGGTTCCTCAGTCCATTTTTGGTTTAATCAGCCCATTTTTGATATCCTCAATCTATTTTTGAGTCCCTCAGCCCATTTTTTGCTCTTTCATTCCATTTTTGGGTCCCTCAGCCCATTTTGGAGTCCCTCAGCACATTTTCAGGTCCCTCAGTTCATTTTTGGTTTGGTAAAGCATTTTTGGTTTTCTCACCCATTTTTGGGTTCCTCAATCCTTTGTTTTGTGTTCCTCAGTCCATTTTTGGCTTCCTCAGCACATTTTGGGGGTTCCTCAATTCATTTTTGGTTTTTTCTATCCATTTTTTGGTCCATCAGCCCATTTTTGGGTTCCTCAATCTATTTTTGGATCCCTCAGCCCATTTTGGATTTCCTAAGCCCATTTTTGGGTCCCTCAATACATTCTTGGGTATCTCAGCCCATTGCTGGGTTCCTCAATCCGATTTTGGAATTCTCAGCCCATTTTTAGGCTTTTCAGACCATTTTGGGGTTCGCCAATCCATTTTTGTTTTTTTTAATCCATGTCTTGGTCACTCAGCCCATTTTGGGGTTTCTCAGCCTATTTTTCTATTCCTCGAACTATTTTTGGTTTTCTCAAACCATTTTCGGGTTCCTCAATCCATTTTTGGGTTCTTCAGTCCATTTTTTGGTTTCTCAGCCCATTATGGGGTTCCTCAATCTGTTTTTTATTTTCTCATTGCACTTTTGGTTTTCTCAGCCCATTTTTTGTTTCCTCAATCCATTTTTGGATTCCTCAGTCAAGTTTTGGGTTCCTCAGCCCATATTTGTCTCTCTCTTTCCATTTTTGGATCCCTCAGCCCATTTTTGGGTACCTCAATCCATTTTAGGTTTTCCCAGTCCATTTTTGGGTTCCTTAGCCCATTTCTGGGTTCCTAAATCTATATTTGGGTTGCCCAGGACATTTTTGGTTTCTCAGACCGTTTTTGGTCCCTCAGCCCATTTTTGGTTCTCTCAATACATTTTTGGTTTTTCCCCGCCCAAATTTCAATTTCCAAGCTTTCTGTGTGTTTCTCAGCACATTTTTTTGTCTCTCAATCCTTTTTTGGGTTCCTCAGCCCATTTTTGGTTTTTTCAATCCATTTTTGGGTTTCTCTATCCATTTTTGTGTTCCTCAGTCCATTTTTGGTTTCCTGAATCCATTTTTGGGTTTCCCAGTGCATTTTCTGATTTCTCAGTTCATTTTTAGGTTTCTCAATGCATTTTGGGGTTCCTCAATGCATTTTTTATGGTTTCTAAGCCCATATTTGAGTTCCTCAATCCATTTTTGGTCTGCCCAAGACATTTTTGGTTTCTCAGTCAGTTTTTGATCTTTCAGCTCATTTTTGGTTTCCTCAATCCAGTTTTGGGTTCCTCAATCCATGTCTTGGTCACTCAGCCCATTTTTGGGTTTCTCAGCCTATTTTTTAGTTCCTCAATCCATTTATGGGTTCCTCAATCCATTTTTGGGTTTCTCAGTCTATTTTGGGTCCCGCAGCCCATTTTTGGTTCCTCGATCCATTTTTGGGTGTCCCAGGACATTTTTGGGTTCCTCCATCCATTTTTGGGTTCCTCAGCCCCTTTTTGCGTTCCTCATGCCCTTTTGGGGTTCCTCAGTCCGTCATTGAGTTCCTCAATGCAGTTTTGGGTCCCTTGGCCCATTTTTGGGGTTTTTCAATCTTTTTTTTGGTTTCCCAGCCCATTTTTGGGTTCCTCAAACTATTTTTGGGTTCCGGAGTCCATTTTTGGGTTTTACAGTCGATTTTTGGCTTCCTCAGTTCATTTTTCGGTTTACAATCCTTTTTTGGTTTCGTCAATCTATTTTTTTAGTTTTCGTCTATCGATGTCTTGGTCACTCAGCCCATTTTTCGGTTCCTCAGTCTATTTTTGGATTCCTGAATCCATTTTTGGGTTTCCCAGTCCATTTTTTGATTTCTCAGTCCATTTTTAGGTTTCTCAATGCATTTTGGGGTTCCTCAATGCATTTTTTATGGTTTCTAAGCCCATATTTGTGTTCCTCATTCCATTTTTGGTTTGCCCATGACATTTTTGGTTTCTCAGTCTGTTTTTGATCCTTCAGCTCATATTTTTTTCCTCAATCCAGTTTTGGGTTCCTCAGTTAGTTTTGGGGTTCCTTAATACATTTTTGGGTCCCGCAGCCCATTTTTAGGTTTCCAAGCCTTTTTTTGGGTTTCTCAGCCCATTTTTGGGTTCCTCATGCCATTTTTTGGTTCCTCAGTCCATGATTGGGTTCCTCAATACATTTTTGGGTTCCTGCAGCCCATTTTTGGGTCCCTCAGCCCATTTTTTATATCCTCAATCCATTTTTGAGTCCCTCAGACCATTTTTTGCTCTCTCATTCCGTTTTTGGGTCGCTCAGCCCATTTCTGGGTTCCTCAATCCTATTTTGGGTTTCTCAGGCCATTTTTAGGCTTTTCAGACCATTTTTGGGGTTCGTCAATCCATTTTGGGGGTTTTTCAATCCATGTCTTTGTCTCTCAGCCCGTTTTTGGGTTTCTCAGCCTATTTTTCGATTCCTCGAACTATTTTTGGTTTTCTCAACCTATTTTGGGGTTCCTCAATCCATGTCTTGATCACTCAGTCCATTTTTGGTTTCTCAGCCCATTTTTTGGATTTTCAGACTATTTTTGGGTCCCTCAATCCATTTTTGTTTTCCTCAATCCATTTCTGGGTTCCTCAATCCATTTTTGGTGTCGTAGGACATTTTTGGGTCTTGCAGCACATTTTTGGGTTCCTCAATCTATTTTTGGGTTCCTCAGTCCATTTTTGGGTTTCCCAGTCGATTTTTGGCTTCCTCAGTCCATTTTTAGGTTTACAATCCATTTTTGGTTTCGTCAATCTATTTTTTAGTTTTCGTCTATCCATGTCTTGGTCACACAGCCCATTTCTGGGTTCCTCAGTCCATTTCTGGGTTTCCCAGTCCATTTTTTGATTTCTCGGTCCATTTTTAGGTTTCTCAATTCATTTTTGCGTTCCTCAATCCATTTTTTATGGTTTCTCAGCCCATATTTGAATTCCTCAATCCATTTTTGTTTTCCCATGAAATTTTTGGTTTCTCAGTCTGTTTTTGATCTTTCAGCTCATTTTTGTTTCCTCAATCCAGTTTTGGGTTCCTCAATCCATGTCTTGGTCACTCAGCCCATTTTTGGGTTTCTCAGCCTATTTTTTAGTTCCTCCAACCATTTATGGGTTCCTCAATCCATTTTTGGGTTCCTAAGTCCATTTTGGGTCCCGCAGCCCATTTTTGGTTCCTCAATCCATTTTTGGGTGTCCCAGGACATTTTTGGGTTCCTCCATCCATTTTTGGGTTCCTCACTCTGTTTTTGCGCTTCTCATGCCGTTTCTGGGTTCCTCAGACCATCATTGGGTTCCTCAATTCATTTTTGGGTCCTGCAGCCAATTTGTGGGTCCCTTAGCCCATTTTGGGGGTTTTTCAATCTATTTTTTTTGTTTCCCAGCCTATTTTTGCGTTTCTCAGTCCATTTTTTGGTTCCTCAATCCAATTTTGGGTTTCTCAGCCCATTTTTAGGCTTTCCAGACCATTTTTGGGGTTCGTCAATCCATTTTTGGGGTTTTTTAATCCATGTCTTGTTCACTCAGTCCATTTTTGGGTTTCTCAGCCTACTTTTGGATTCCTCGAACCATTTTTGGTTTTCTCAGCCCATTTTTGGGTTCCTCAATACATTTTTGCGTCCTGCAGCCTTTATGGGTTTCCCAGTCCATTTTTGGGTTTCTCAATCCATTTTTTAATTCCTCATTCCTTTTTGGGTCCCTCAACCCATTTTTGAGTTCCTTAAACTTTTTTTTGGATTCTTCAATCTATTTTTGGGTTTCCAATCTCATTTTTGGGTTTCTCAGCCCATTTTTGTGTTTCTCAATTCATTTTTGCTTTCCTCAGTGGACTTTTGGGTTTCTCAGACCATTTTTGGTATCCTCAATCCTTTTTTGGGTTCCTCAGTCCATTTTTGGTTTAATCAGCCCATTTTTGATATCCTCAATCTATTTTTGAGTCCCTCAGCCCATTTTTTGCTCTTTCATTCCATTTTTGGGTCCCTCAGCCCATTTTGGAGTCCCTCAGCACATTTTCGGGTCCCTCAGTTCATTTTTGGTTTGGTAAAGCATTTTTGGTTTTCTCACCCATTTTTGGGTTCCTCAATCCTTTTTTTTGTGTTCCTCAGTCCATTTTTGGCTTCCTCAGCACATTTTGGGGGTTCCTCAATTCATTTTTGGTTTTTTCTATCCATTTTTTGGTCCATCAGCCCATTTTTGGGTTCCTCAATCTATTTTTGGATCCCTCAGCCCATTTTGGATTTCCTAAGCCCATTTTTGGGTCCCTCAATACATTCTTGGGTATCTCAGCCCATTGCTGGGTTCCTCAATCCGATTTCGGAATTCTCAGCCCATTTTTAGGCTTTTCAGACCATTTTGGGGTTCGCCAATCCATTTTTGGTTTTTTTAATCCATTTTTGGGTTTCTCTATCCATTTTTGTGTTCCTCAGTCCATTTTTGGGTTCCTGAATCCATTTTTGGGTTTCCCAGTGCATTTTCTGATTTCTCAGTCCATTTTTAGGTTTCTCAAAGCATTTTGGGGTTCCTCAATGCATTTTTTATGGTTTCTAAGCCCATATTTGAGTTCCTCGATCCATTTTTGGTCTGCCCAAGACATTTTTGGTTTCTCAGTCAGTTTTTGATCTTTCAGCTCAGTTTTGGTTTCCTCAATCCAGTTTTGGGTTCCTCAATCCATGTCTTGGTCACTCAGCCCATTTTTGGGTTTCTCAGCCTATTTTTTAGTTCCTCAATCCATTTTTGGGTTTCTCAGCCCTTTTTTGGGTTCCTCATGCCATTTTGGGGTTCCTCAGTCCGTCATTGAGTTCCTCAATACAGTTTTGGGTCCCTTGGCCCATTTTTGGGGTTTTTCAATCTTTTTTTTGGTTTCCCAGCCCATTTTTGGGTTCCTCAAACTATTTTTGGGTTCCGGAGTCCATTTTTGGGTTTTACAGTCGATTTTTGGCTTCCTCAGTTCATTTTTCGGTTTACAATCCTTTTTTGGTTTCGTCAATCTATTTTTTTAGTTTTCGTCTATCCATGTCTTGGTCACTCAGCCCATTTTTGGTTCCTCAGTCTATTTTTGGATTCCTGAATCCATTTTTGGGTTTCCCAGTCCATTTTTTGATTTCTCAGTCCATTTTTAGGTTTCTCAATGCATTTTGGGGTTCCTCAATGCATTTTTTATGGTTTCTAAGCCCATATTTGTGTTCTTCATTCCATTTTTGGTTTGCCCATGACATTTTTGGTTTCTCAGTCTGTTTTTGATCCTTCAGCTCATATTTTTTTCCTCAATCCAGTTTTGGGTTCCTCAGTTAGTTTTGGGGTTCCTTAATACATTTTTGGGTCCCGCAGCCCATTTTTAGGTTTCCAAGCCTTTTTTTGGGTTTCTCAGCCCATTTTTGGGTTCCTCATGCCATTTTTTGGTTCCTCAGTCCATGATTGGGTTCCTCAATACATTTTTGGGTTCCTGCAGCCCATTTTTGGGTCCCTCAGCCCATTTTTTATATCCTCAATCCATTTTTGAGTCCCTCAGACCATTTTTTGCTCTCTCATTCCGTTTTTGGGTCGCTCAGCCCATTTCTGGGTTCCTCAATCCTATTTTGGGTTTCTCAGCCCATTTTTAGGCTTTTCAGACCATTTTTGGGGTTCGTCAATCCATTTTGGGGGTTTTTCAATCCATGTCTTTGTCTCTCAGCCCGTTTTTGGGTTTCTCAGCCTATTTTTCGATTCCTCGAACTATTTTTGGTTTTCTCAACCTATTTTGGGGTTCCTCAATCCATGTCTTGATCACTCAGTCCATTTTTGGTTTCTCAGCCCATTTTTTGGATTTTCAGACTATTTTTGGGTCCCTCAATCCATTTTTGTTTTCCTCAATCCATTTTTGGGTCCCTCAGCCAGTTTTTGGTTTCTCAATATATTTTTGGATGTCCCAGGACATTTTTGGCTTCCTCAATCCATTTCTGGGTTCCTCAATCCAATTTTGGTGTCGTAGAACATTTGTGGGTCTTGCAGCACATTTTTGGGTTCCTCAATCTATTTTTGGGTTCCTCAGTCCATTTTTGGGTTTCCCAGTCCATTTTTAGGTTTCTCAATGCATTTTTGGGTTCCCCAATCCATTTTAGGTTTGCCCATGACATTTTTTGTTTCTCAGTCTGTTTTTGGTCCTTCAGCTCATTTTTTGTTTCCTCAATCCAGTTTTTGGTTCCTCAGTCCGCTTTTGAGTTCCTCAATACATTTTTGGGTCCCTCAGCCCATTTTGGGTCTCGCAGCCCATTTTTGGCTTTCTCAGTCCATTTTTAGGTTCCTCAATCTATTTTTTGGTTTCCTCAATCCATTTTTGGGTTCCTCTATACAGTTTTTGGTTTCCTAAGCCCATTTTTGTGTTCCTGAAACCATTCCTGGGTTCCTCAGTCCATCTTTGGATTCCTCAATACATTTTTGGGTCCTGCAGACCATTTTTGGGTGCCTCAGCCAACTTTTTAATTTCCCAGTCCATTTTTTGTTTCCTCAATCCATTTTTGGGTTCCTCAGCACATTTTTGGTTTCCTCAATCCATTTTTGGTTTGCCCATGACATTTTTGGTTTCTCAGTCTGTTTTTGGTCCTTTAGCTCATTTTTTGTTTCCTCAATCCACTTTTCGGTTCCTCAGTCCGTTTTGGGGTTTCTCAATACATTTTTGGGTCCCTCAGCCCATTTTGGGGGGTTTTCAATCCCTTTTTTGGTTTCCCAGCCCATTTTGGGGTTCTTCAATCCATTTTTGGGTTCCTCAGTCCATTTGCGGCCTCGCAGTCCATTTTTGGCTTTCTCAGTCCATTTTTAGGTTCCTCAATCTATTTTTTTGTTTCCTCAGTCCATTTTTAGGTTTCTCCATCAATTTTTGGGTTCCTCAATATATTTTTGGGTTTACTAAGCCCATGTTTGTGTTCATCAAGCCATTCCTGGGTTCCTCAGTCCATCTTTGGGTTCCTCAATACATTTTTGTGTCTTGCAGCCCATTTCTGGGTGCCTCAGCCAACTTTTTAATTTCCCAGTTCATTTTTGGGTTCCTCCGTCCATTTTCGGGTTCCTCAATGCATTTTTTAATTCCTCCGTCCATTTCTTGGTCCCTCAACCCATTTTTTAGTTCCTTAATCTATTCTTGGCTTCCTCAATCCATTTTTGGGTTTCCCAGGCTATTTTTGGTTTCTCAGTCCGTTTTGGGGTTTCCAAGCCCATTTTGGGGTTTCTCAGCCCATTTTTTTGTTTCGCAATCCATATTTGCTTTCCTCAGTGCACTTTTGGGTTTCTTAGCCCATTTTTGGTTTCCTCAATCCATTTTTGGGTTCCTCAGTCTATTTTTTAGTCCCTCAGCCTATTTTTTGCTCTGTAATTCCATTTTTGGGTCCCTCAGCCCATTTTGGAGTCTTTCAGCACATTTTCAGATCCCACAGTTCATTTTTGGTTTGGTCAAATCATTTTTGGTTTTCTCACCCATTTTTGGGTTCCTCAATCCATGTTTTTTATTCTCACGCCATTTTTGAGTTTCTGAGTCTATTTTTGGATTTCTCAATCCTTTTTTTGGGTTCTTCAGTCCATTTCTGGGTTCCTCAGCCCTTTTATGTGAGTTCCTCGATCGATTTTTGGGTTTGTCAACCTATTTTTGGGGTTCCTCAATGCATTTTTGGGTTTCTCAGCCCATTTTGGGGCTTTTCAGACCATTTTTCGGTTCTTCAATCCATTGTTTGATTTCTCAGCCAGTTTTTGTGTTCTTCAATTCATTTTTGTTTTTTTCCAATCCATTTTTTGGTTTCTCAAACCATTTTTGTGTTCCTCAATGCATTTTTGGTTACCTCAGACCATTTTGGGGTTCCTCAATCCATTTTAGGGTTCCTTAAACCATTTTTGGGTTTCCCAGTCCATTTTTGGTTTCCTCAATCCATTTTTGGGTTTCTCAGCACATTTTTGGGTTCCTCAATCCATGTCTTGGTCACTCAGCCCATTTTTGTGTTTCTCAGCCCATTTCTGGGCTTTTCAGACCATTTTTGGGTTCCTCAATCCATTTTTGGGTTCCTCAATCCATTTTGGGGTGTCCCAGGACATTTTTGGTTTCCTCAGTCCATTTTTAGTTTTACAATCCATTTTTGGTTTCGTCAATCTATTTTTTGCTTTCCTCAATCCATGTCTTGGTCACTCAGCCCATTTTTGGGTTCCTCAGTCCATTTTTGGGTTCCTCAATCCATGTTTGGGTTTCACAGTCCAGTTTTTGATATCTGAGCCCTTTTTTAGGTTTCTCAATGAATTTTGGGTTCCTCAATCCATTTTTTGGGTTTCTCAGCCTATTTTTGGGTTCCTCAATCCATTTTTGTGTTGCCCATGTCACTTTTGGTTTCTCAGTCTGTTTTAGATCTTTCAGCTCATTTTTGGTTTCCTCAATTCATTTTGGGTTCCTCAATCCATGTCTTGATCACTCTAGCCCATTTTTTGGTTTCTCAGCCTATTTTAGAGTTCCTCAAACCATTTATGGATTCCTCAAACCATTTTTGGGTTCCTCACTCCGTGTTTGGGTACCTCATGCCACTTTTGGGTTCCTCAGTCCGTCATTGGGTTCCTCAAAACATTTTTGGGTCCTGCAGCCCATTTTTTGGTCCCTCAGCCCATTTTGGGAGTTTTTCAATCCATTTTTTGGTTTCCCACTCCATTTTTGGGTTCATTGAGCCATTTTTGGTTTCCTCAGTCTATTTTGGGTTTGCCAGTCAATTTTTGGCTTTCTCAGTCCATTTTTAGGTTCCTCAATCTATTTTTTGGTTTCTTCAGTCCATTTTTGGGTTTCCCAGTCCATTTTTAGGTTTCTCAATGCATTTTTGGGTTCCCCAATCCATTTTTGGTTTGCCCATGACACTTTTTGTTTCTCAGTCTGTTTTTGGTCTCTCAGCTCATTTTTCATTTCCTCAATCCAGTTTTGGGTTCCTCAATCCATGTCTTGGTCACTCAGCCCATTTTTGGGTTTCTCAGCCCATTTTTGGGCTTTTCAGACTACTTTCGGGTTCCTCAATCCATTTTTGTTTTCCTCAATCAATTTTTGGGTTCCTCAGCCAGTTTTTGGTTCCTCAATCTATTTTTGAGTGTCCTAGGACATTTTTGGGTCTTGCAGCACATTTTTGGGTTCTTCAATCTTTTTTTCGGTTCCGGAGTACATTTTTGGTTTCTCAGTCGATTTTTGGCTTCCTCAGTTCATTTTTAGGTTTACAATCCGTTTTTGGTTTCGTCAATCTATTTTTTAGTTTTCGTCTATCCATGTCTTGGTCACTCAGCCCATTTTTGGGTTCCTCAGTCCATTTTGGGGTTCCTAAATCCATTTTTGGGTGTCCCACTCCATTTTTTGATTCTCAGTCCATGTTTACGTTTCTCAATGCATTTTTTCCGTTTCTCAATCCTTTTTTTATGGTTTCTCAGCCCATGTTTGGGTTCCTCAATCCATTTTTGGTTTGCCCATGACATATTTGGTTTCTCAGTTGGTTTTTGATCTTTCAGCTCATTTTTGGTTTCCTCAATCCAGTTCTGGGTTCCTCAATCCATGACTTGGTCACTCAGCCCATTTTTGGTTTCTCACCCCATTTTGGGGCTTTTCAGACTATTTTTGGGTTCCTCAATCCATTTTTGTTTTCCTCAATCCATTTTTGGGTCCCTCAGCCAGTTTTCGGTTTTTCAATCTATTTTTGGGTGTCCCAGGACATTTTTGGGTTCCTCAATCCATTTCTGGGTTCCTCAATCCATTTTGGGATGTCCTAGGACATTTTTGGGTCTTGCATCACATTTTTGGATTCCTCAATCTATTTTTGGCTTCCTCAGTCCATTTTTAGGTTTACAATCCATTTTTGGTTTCGTCAATTTATTTTTTAGTTTTCGTCTATCCATGTCTTGGTCACTCAGCCCATTTTTCGGTTCCTCAGTCCATTTTTGGGTTCCTGAATCCATTTTTGTGTTTCCCAGTGCATTTTCTGATTTCTCAGTCCATTTTTAGGTTTATCAATGCATTTTGGGGTTCCTCAATGCATTTTTTATGGTTTCTAAGCCCATATTTGTGTTCTTCATTCCATTTTTGGTTTGCCCATGACATTTTTGGTTTCTCAGTCAGTTTTTGATCTTTCAGCTCAGTTTTGGTTTCTTCAATCCAGTTTTGGGTTCCTCAGTTAGTTTTGGGGTTCCTTAATACATTTTTGGGTCCCGCAGCCCATTTTTAGGTTTTCAAGCCTTTTTTTGGGTTTCTCAGCCCATTTTTGGGTTCCTCATGCCATTTTTTGGTTCCTCAGTCCATGATTGGGTTCCTCAATACATTTTTGGGTTCCTGCAGCCCATTTTTGGGTCCCTCAGCCCATTTTTTATATCCTCAATCCATTTTTGAGTCCCTCAGACCATTTTTTGCTCTCTCATTCCGTTTTTGGGTCGCTCAGCCCATTTCTGGGTTCCTCAATCCTATTTTGGGTTTCTCAGCCCATTTTTAGGCTTTTCAGACCATTTTGGGGGTTCGTCAATCCATTTTGGGGGTTTTTCAATCCATGTCTTTGTCTCTCAGCCCTTTTTTGGGTTTCTCAGCCTATTTTTCGATTCCTCGAACTATTTTTGGTTTTCTCAACCTATTTTGGGGTTCCTCAATCCATGTCTTGATCACTCAGTCCATTTTTGGTTTCTCAGCCCATTTTTTGGATTTTCAGACTATTTTTGGGTCCCTCAATCCATTTTTGTTTTCCTCAATCCATTTTTGGGTCCCTCAGCCAGTTTTTGGTTTCTCAATATATTTTTGGATGTCCCAGGACATTTTTGGCTTCCTCAATCCATTTCTGGGTTCCTCAATCCAATTTTGGTGTCGTAGAACATTTGTGGGTCTTGCAGCACATTTTTGGGTTCCTCAATCGATTTTTGGGTTCCTCAGTCCATTTTTGGGTTTCCCAGTCCATTTTTAGGTTTCTCAATGCATTTTTGGGTTCCCCAATCCATTTTAGGTTTGCCCATGACATTTTTTGTTTCTCAGTCTGTTTTTGGTCCTTCAGCTCATTTTTTGTTTCCTCAATCCAGTTTTTGGTTCCTCAGTCCGCTTTTGAGTTCCTCAATACATTTTTGGGTCCTGCAGACCATTTTTGGGTGCCTCAGCCAACTTTTTAATTTCCCAGTCCATTTTTTGTTTCCTCAATCCATTTTTGGGTTCCTCAGCACATTTTTGGTTTCCTCAATCCATTTTTGGTTTGCCCATGACATTTTTGGTTTCTCAGTCTGTTTTTGGTCCTTTAGCTCATTTTTTGTTTCCTCAATCCACTTTTCGGTTCCTCAGTCCGTTTTGGGGTTTCTCAATACATTTTTGGGTCCCTCAGCCCATTTTTGGGAGGTTTTCAATCCCTTTTTTGGTTTCCCAGCCCATTTTGGGGTTCTTCAATCCATTTTTGGGTTCCTCAGTCCATTTGTGGCCTCGCAGCCCATTTTTGGCTTTCTCAGTCCATTTTTAGGTTCCTCAATCTATTTTTTTGTTTCCTCAGTCCATTTTTAGGTTTCTCCATCAATTTTTGGGTTCCTCAATATATTTTTGGGTTTACTAAGCCCATGTTTGTGTTCATCAAGCCATTCCTGGGTTCCTCAGTCCATCTTTGGGTTCCTCAATACATTTTTGTGTCTTGCAGCCCATTTTTGGGTGCCTCAGCCAACTTTTTAATTTCCCAGTTCATTTTTGGGTTCCTCCGTCCATTTTCGGGTTCCTCAATGCATTTTTTAATTCCTCCATCCATTTCTTGGTCCCTCAACCCATTTTTTAGTTCCTTAATCTATTCTTGGCTTCCTCAATCCGTCATTGGGTTCCTCAAAACATTTTTTGGTCCTGCAGCCCATTTTTTGGTCCCTCAGCCCATTTTGGGGGTTTTTCAATCCATTTTTTGGTTTCCCACTCCATTTTTGGGTTCATTGAGCCATCTTTGGTTTCCTCAGTCTATTTTGGGTTTGCCAGTCAATTTTTGGCTTTCTCAGTCCATTTTTAGGTTCCTCAATCTATTTTTTGGTTTCTTCAGTCCATTTTTGGGTTTCCCAGTCCATTTTTAGGTTTCTCAATGCATTTTTGGGTTCCCCAATCCATTTTTGGTTTGCCCATGACATTTTTTGTTTCTCAGTCTGTTTTTGGTCTCTCAGCTCATTTTTCATTTCCTCAATCCAGTTTTGGGTTCCTCAATCCATGTCTTGGTCACTCAGCCCATTTTTGGGTTTCTCAGCCCATTTTTGGGCTTTTCAGACTACTTTTGGGTTCCTCAATCCATTTTTGTTTTCCTCAATCAATTTTTGGGTTCCTCAGCCAGTTTTTGGTTCCTCAATCTATTTTTGAGTGTCCTAGGACATTTTTGGGTCTTGCAGCACATTTTTGGGTTCTTCAATCTTTTTTTCGGTTCCGGAGTACATTTTTGGCTTCTCAGTCGATTTTTGGCTTCCTCAGTTCATTTTTAGGTTTACAATCCTTTTTTGGTTTCGTCAATCTATTTTTTAGTTTTCGTCTATCCATGTCTTGGTCACTCAGCCCATTTTTGGGTTCCTCAGTCCATTTTGGGGTTCCTAAATCCATTTTTGGGTGTCCCACTCCATTTTTTGATTCTCAGTCCATGTTTACGTTTCTCAATGCATTTTTTCCGTTTCTCAATCCTTTTTTTATGGTTTCTCAGCCCATGTTTGGGTTCCTCAATCCATTTTTGGTTTGCCCATGACATATTTGGTTTCTCAGTTGGTTTTTGATCTTTCAGATCATTTTTGGTTTCCTCAATCCAGTTCTGGGTTCCTCAATCCATGACTTGGTCACTCAGCCCATTTTTGGGTTTCTCACCCCATTTTGGGGCTTTTCAGAGTATTTTTGGGTTCCTCAAACCATTTTTGTTTTCCTCAATCCATTTTTGGGTCCCTCAGCCAGTTTTCGGTTTTTCAATCTATTTTTGGGTGTCCCAGGACATTTTTGGGTTCCTCAATCCATTTTGGGATGTCCTAGGACATTTTTGGGTCTTGCATCACATTTTTGGATTCCTCAATCTATTTTTGGCTTCCTCAGTCCATTTTTAGGTTTACAATCCATTTTTGGTTTCGTCAATTTATTTTTTAGTTTTCGTCTATTCATGTCTTGGTCACTCAGCCCATTTTTGTGTTCCTCAGTCCATTTTTGGGTTCCTGAATCCATTTTTGTGTTTCCCAGTGCATTTTCTGATTTCTCAGTCCATTTTTAGGTTTCTCAATGCATTTTGGGGTTCCTCAATGCATTTTTTATGGTTTCTCAGCCCATATTTGAGTTCCTCAATCCATTTTTGGTCTGCCCAAGACATTTTTGGTTTCTCAGTCAGTTTTTGATCTTTCAGCTCAGTTTTGGTTTCCTCAATCCAGTTTTGGGTTCCTCAATCCATGTCTTGGTCACTCAGCCCATTTTTGGGTTTCTCAGCCTATTTTTTAGTTCCTCAATCCATTTATGGGTTCCTCAATTCATTTTAGGGTTTCTCAGTCCATTTTGGGTCCCGCAGCCCATTTTTGGTTCCTCGATCCATTTTTGGGTGTCCCAGGACATTTTTGGGTTCCTCCATCCATTTTTGGGTTCCTCAGCCCCTTTTTGGGTTCCTCATGCCATTTTGGGGTTCCTCAGTCCGTCATTGAGTTCCTCAATACAGTGTTGGGTCCCTTGGCCATTTTTGGGGTTTTTCAATCTTTTTTTTTGGTTTCCCAGCCCATTTTTGGGTTCCTCAAACTATTTTTGGGTTCCGGAGTCCATTTTTGGGTTTTACAGTCGATTTTTGGCTTCCTCAGTTCATTTTTAGGTTTACAATCCTTTTTTGGTTTCGTCAATCTATTTTTTTAGTTTTCGTGTGACCATGTCTTGGTCACTCAGCCCATTTTTCGGTTCCTCAGTCTATTTTTGGATTCCTGAATCCATTTTTGGGTTTCCCAGTCCATTTTTTGATTTCTCAGTCCATTTTTAGGTTTCTCAATGCATTTTGGGGTTCCTCAATGCATTTTTTATGGTTTCTAAGCCCATATTTGTGTTCCTCATTCCATTTTTGGTTTGCCCATGACATTTTTGGTTTCTCAGTCTGTTTTTGATCCTTCAGCTCATATTTTTTTCCTCAATCCAGTTTTGGGTTCCTCAGTTAGTTTTGGGGTTCCTTAATACATTTTTGGGTCCCGCAGCCCATTTTTAGGTTTCCAAGCCTTTTTGGGGGTTTCTCAGCCCATTTTTGGGTTCCTCATGCCATTTTTTGGTTCCTCAGTCCATGATTGGGTTCCTCAATACATTTTTGGGTTCCTGCAGCCCATTTTTGGGTCCCTCAGCCCATTTTTTATATCCTCAATCCATTTTTGAGTCCCTCAGACCATTTTTTGCTCTCTCATTCCGTTTTTGGGTCGCTCAGCCCATTTCTGGGTTCCTCAATCCTATTTTGGGTTTCTCAGCCCATTTTTAGGCTTTTCAGACCATTTTGGGGGTTCGTCAATCCATTTTGGGGGTTTTTCAATCCATGTCTTTGTCTCTCAGCCCGTTTTTGGGTTTCTCAGCCTATTTTTCGATTCCTCGAACTATTTTTGGTTTTCTCAACCTATTTTGGGGTTCCTCAATCCATGTCTTGATCACTCAGTCCATTTTTGGTTTCTCAGCCCATTTTTTGGATTTTCAGACTATTTTTAGGTCCCTCAATCCATTTTTGTTTTCCTCAATCCATTTTTGGGTCCCTCAGCCAGTTTTTGGTTTCTCAATATATTTTTGGATGTCCCAGGACATTTTTGGCTTCCTCAATCCATTTCTGGGTTCCTCAATCCATTTTTGGTGTCGTAGGACATTTTTGGGTCTTGCAGCACATTTTTGGGTTCCTCAATCTATTTTTGGGTTCCTCAGTCCATTTTTGGGTTTCCCAGTCCATTTTTAGGTTTCTCAATGCATTTTTGGGTTCCCCAATCCATTTTAGGTTTGCCCATGACATTTTCTGTTTCTCAGTCTGTTTTTGGTCCTTCAGCTCATTTTTTGTTTCCTCAATCCAGTTTTTGGTTCCTCAGTCCGCTTTTGAGTTCCTCAATACATTTTTGGTTACCTCAGCCCATTTTGGGTCTCGCAGCCCATTTTTGGCTTTCTCAGTCCATTTTTAGGTTCCTCAATCTATTTTTTGGTTTCCTCAATCCATTTTTGGGTTCCTCTATACAGTTTTTGGTTTCCTAAGCCCATTTTTGTGTTCCTGAAGCCATTCCTGGGTTCCTCAGTCCATCTTTGGATTCCTCAATACATTTTTGGGTCCTGCAGACCATTTTTGGGCGCCTCAGCCAACTTTTTAATTTCCCAGTCCATTTTTTGTTTCCTCAATCCATTTTTGGGTTCCTCAGCACATTTTTGGGTTCCTCAATCCATGTCTTGGTCACTCAGCCCATTTTTGGGTTTCTCAGCCCATTTTTGGGCTTTTCAGACCATTTTTGGGTTCCTCAATCCATTTTTGGGTTCCTCAATCCATTCTTGGGTCCCTCAGCCTATTTTTGGTTCCTCAATTCATATTTGGGTTCCTCAATCCATTTTTGGGTTCCTCAATCCATTTTGGGGTGTCCCAGGACATTCTTGGTTTCCTCAGTCCATTTTTAGCTTTACAATCCATTTTTGGTTTCGTCAATCTATTTTTTGGTTTCCTCAATCCATGTCTTGGTCACTCAGCCCATTTTTGGGTTCCTCAATCCATTTTTTGGTTTTCTCAGCCCATTTTTGGGTTCCTCAATCGATTTTTGGTTTGCCCATGTCAGTTTTGATTTCTAAGTCTGGTTTCGGTCCCTCAGCTCATTTTTGGTTTCCTCAGTCCGTTTTTGGCATTCCCAGTCAATTTCTGGCTTTCTCAGTCTGTTTTTTGGTTCCTCAATCTATTTTTTTTGTTTCCTAAATCAAATTTTTGGGTTTCCCAGTCCATTTTTGGGTTCCTCAAGCCATTTTTGGGTTTCCCAAGACATTTTTGGGTCTTGCAGCACACTTTTGGGTTCTGCAATCTATTTTTGGGTTCCTCATTCCATTTTTGTGTTTCCCAGTCGATTTTTGGCTTTTTCAGTCCATTTTTAGTTTTAAAATCCATTTTGGTTTTGTCAATCTATGTTTTGGTTTCCTCAGTTCTTTTTTTGTTTTCCCAGGTCGTTTTTGGTTTCCTCAATCAAGTTTTGGGTTCCTCAATCCATGTCTTGGTCACTCAGTCCATTTTTGGCTTTCTCAATCCATTTTTGGGTTTCCCAGTCCAGTTTTTGATATCTCAGTCCATTTTTAGGTTTCTCAATGAATTTTGGGTTCCTCAATCCATTTTTGGGGTTTCTCAGTCCATTTTTAGGTTTCTCAATGCATTTTTGGGTTCCTCAATCCATTTTCGGTTTGCCCATGACATTTTTGGTTTCTCAGTCTGTTTTTGGTCCTTCAGCTCATTTTTTGTTTCCTCAATCCAGTTTTCGGTTCCTCAGCCCGTTTTTGGGTTTCTCAATACATTTTTGGGTCCCTCAGCCCATTTTGGGGGGTTTTCAATCCATTTTTGGTTTCCCAGCCCACTTTGGGGTTCTTCAATCCATTTTTGGGTTCCTCAGTCCATTTGCGGCCTCGCAGCCCATTTTTGGCTTTCTCAGTCCATTTTTAGGTTCCTCAATATATTTTTGGATTTAATAAGCCCATTTTTGTGTTCCTCAAGCCGTTCCTGGGTTCCTCAGTCCATCTTTGGGTTCCTCAATACATTTTTGTGTCTTGCAGCCCATTTTTGGGTGCCTCAGCCAACTTTTTAATTTCCCAGTTTATTTTTGGGTTCCTCCGTCCATTTTCGGGTTCCTCAATGCATTTTTTTAATTCCTCCGTCCATTTCTTGGTCCCTCAGCCCATTTTTGAGTTCCTTAATCTATTCTTGGCTTCCTCAATCCATTTTTGTGTTTCCCAGGCTATTTTTGGTTTCTCAGTCCGTTTTTGGGTTTCCAAGCCCATTTTTGGGTTTCTCAGCCCATTTTTTTGTTTCGCAATCCATATTTGCTTTCCTCAGTGCACTTTTGGGTTTCTTAGCCCATTTTTGGTTTCCTCAATCCAGTTTTGGGTTCCTCAGACTATTTTTTAGTCCCTCAGCCCATTTTTTGCTCTGTAATTCCATTTTTGGGTCCCTCAGGCCATTTTGGAGTCTTTCAGCACATTTTCAGATCCCGCAGTTCATTTTTGGTTTGGTCAAACCATTTTTGGTTTTCTCACCTATTTTTGGGTTCCTCAATCCATTTTTTTTTATTCTCACGCCATTTTTGAGTTTCTGAGTCTATTTTTGGATTTCTAAATCACTTTTTTGGGTTCTTCAGTCCATTTTTGGGTTCCTCAGCCCTTTTTGTGAGTTCCTCAATCGATTTTTGGGTTTGTCAGCCTATTTTTGGGGTTCCTCAATGCATTTTTGGGTTTCTCAGCCATTTTGGGGCTTTTCAGACCATTTTTCGGTTCTTCAATCCATTGTTTGTTTTCTCAGCCATTTTTTGTGTTCTTCAATTCATTTTTGTTTTTTTCCAATCCATTTTTTGGTTTCTCAGCCCATTTTTGTGTTCCTCAATGCATTTTTGGTTACCTCAGACCATTTTTGTGTTCCTCAATCCATTTTTGGTTTCATTAAACCATTTTTGGGTTTCCCAGTCCATTTTTGGTTTCCTCAATCCATTTTTGGGTTCCTCAGACTATTTTTTAGTCCCTCAGCCCATTTTTTGCTCTGTAATTCCATTTTTGGGTCCCTCAGCCCATTTTGGAGTCTTTCAGCACATTTTCAGATCCCGCAGTTCATTTTTGGTTTGGTCAAACCATTTTTGGTTTTCTCACCTATTTTTGGGTTCCTCAATCCATTTTTTTTATTCTCACGCCATTTTTGAGTTTCTGAGTCTATTTTTGGATTTCTCAATCCTTTTTTTGGGTTCTTCAGTCCATTTCTGGTTTCCTCAGCCATTTTTGTGAGTTCCTCAATCGATTTTTGGGTTTGTCAGCCTATTTTTGGGGTTCCTCAATGCATTTTTGGGTTTCTCACCCCATTTTGGGGCTTTTCAGACCATTTTTCGGTTCTTCAATCCATTGTTTGTTTACTCAGCAATTTTTTGTGTTCTTCAACTCATTTTTGTTTTTTTCCAATCCATTTTTTGGTTTCTCAACCGATTTTTGTGTTCCTCAATGCATTTTTGGTTACCTCAGACCATTTTTGGGTTCCTCAATCCATTTTGGGGTTCCTTAAACCATTTTTGGGTTTCCCAGTCCATTTTTGGTTTCCTCAATCCATTTTTGGGTTTCTCAGCACATTTTTGGGTTCCTCAATCCATGTCTTGGTCACTCAGCCCATTTTTGTGTTTCTCAGCCCATTTTTGGGTTCCTCAATCCATTTTTGGTTTCCTCAATCCATTTTGGGGTGTCCCAGGACATTTTTGGGTTCCTCAATCCATGTCTTGGTCACTCAGCGCATTTTTGTGTTTCTCAGCCCATTTTTGGGTTCCTCAATCCATTTTTGGGTTCCTCAATCCATTTTGGGGTGTCCCAGGACATTTTTGGTTTCCTCAGTCCATTTTTAGCTTTACAATCCATTTTTGGTTTCGTTGATCTATTTTTTGCTTTCCTCAATCCATGTCTTGGTCACTCAACCCATTTTTGGGTTCCGCAGTCCATTTTTGGGTTCCTCAATCCATGTTTGGTTTCACAGTCCAGTTTTTGATATCTGAGCCCCTTTTCAGGTTTCTCAATGAATCTTGGGTTCCTCAATCCATTTTTTGGTTTGCCCATGTCACTTTTGGTTTCTCAGTCTGTTTTAGATCTTTCAGCTCATTTTTGGTTTCCTCAATTCATTTTGGGTTCCTCAATCCATGTCTTGATCACTCTAGCCCATTTTTTGGTTTCTCAGCCTATTTTAGAGTTCCTCAAACAATTTATGGGTTCCTCAAACCATTTTTTGGTTCCTCAGTCCGTGTTTGGGTACCTCATGCCACATTTGGGTTCCTCAGTCCGTCATTGGGTTCCTCAAAACATTTTTGGGTCCTGCAGCCCATTTTTTGGTCCCTCAGCCCATTTTGGGGGTTTTTCAATCCATTTTTTGGTTTCCCACTCCATTTTTGGGTTCATCGAGCCATTTTTGGTTTCCTCAGTCTATTTTGGCTTTGCCAGTCAATTTTTGGCTTTCTCAGTCCATTTTTAGGTTCCTCAATCTATTTTTTGGTTTCTTCAGTCCATTTTTGGGTTTCCCAGTCCATTTTTAGGTTTCTCTATGCATTTTTGGGTTCCCCAATCCATTTTAGGTTTGCCCATGACATTTTTTGTTTCTCAGTCTATTTTTGGTCCTTCAGCTCATTTTTTGTTCCCTCAATCCAGTTTTTGGTTCCTCAGTCCGCTTTTGGGTTCCTCAATACATTTTTGGGTCCCTCAGCCCATTTTGGGTCTCGCAGCCCATTTTTGGCTTTCTCAGTCCATTTTTAGGTTCCTCAATCTATTTTTTGGTTTCCTCAATCCATTTTTGGGTTCCTCTATATAGTTTTTGGTTTCCTAAGCCCATTTTTGTGTTCCTGAAGCCATTCCTGGGTTCCTCAGTCCATCTTTGGATTCCTCAATACATTTTTGGGTCTTGCAGACCATTTTTGGGTGCCTCAGCAAACTTTGTAATTTCCCAGTCCATTTTTTGTTTCCTCAATACATTTTTGGGTTTCTCAGCACATTTTTGGGTTCCTCAATCCATGTCTTGGTCACTCAGCCCATTTTTGGGTTTCTCAGCCCATTTTTGGGCTTTTCATACCATTTCTGAATTCCTCAATCCATTTTTGGGTCCCTCAGCCCATTTTTGGTTCCTCAATTCATTTTTGGGTGTCCCAGGACATTTTTGGGTTTCTCAATCCATTTTTGGTTTCCTCAATTCATTTTTGGTTTCATTAAACCATTTTTGGGTTTCCCAGTCCATTTTTGGTTTCCTCAATCCATTTTTGGGCTTTTCAGACCATTTTTGGGTTCCTCAATCCATTTTGGGGTGTCCCAGGACATTTTTGGTTTCCTCAGTCCATTTTTAGCTTTACAATCCATTTTTGGTTTCGTCAATCTATTTTTTGCTTTCCTCAATCCATGTCTTGGTCACTCAGCCCATTTTTGGGTTCCTCAGCCCATTTTTTGGTTTTCTCAGCCCATTTTTGGGTTCCTCAATCCATTTTTGGTTTGCCCATGTCAGTTTTGGTTTCTAAGTTTGGTTTCGGTCCCTCAGCTCATTTTTGGTTTCCTCAGTCCGTTTTTGAGTTTCCCAGTCAATTTCTGGCTTTCTCAGTCTATTTTTTGGTTCCTCAATCTATTTTTTTTTGTTTCCTAAATCAAATTTTTGGGTTTCCCAGTCCATTTTTGGGTTCCTCAAGCCATTTTTGGGTTGCCCAAGACATTTTTGGGTCTTGCAGCACATTTTTGGGTTCTGCAATCTATTTTTGGGTTCCTCATTCCATTTTTGTGTTTCCCAGTCGATTTTTGGCTTTTTCAGTCCATTTTTAGTTTTAAAATCCATTTTGGTTTTGTCAATCTATGTTTTGGTTTCCTCAGTTCTTTTTTTGTTTTCCCAGGTCGTTTTTGGTTTCCTCAATCAAGTTTTGGGTTCCTCAATCCATGTCTTGGTCACTCAGTCCATTTTTGGCTTTCTCAATCCAGTTTTGCTTTTCCCAGTCCAGTTTTTGGTATCTCAGTCCATTTTTAGGTTTCTCAATGAATTTTGGGTTCCTCAATCCATTTTTGGGGTTTCTCAGTCCATTTTTAGGTTTCTCAATGCATTTTTGGGTTCCTCAATCCATTTTTGGTTTGCCCATGACATTTTTGGTTTCTCAGTCTGTTTTTGGTCCTTCAGCTCATTTTTTGTTTCCTCAATCCAGTTTTCGGTTCCTCAGCCCGTTTTTGGGTTTCTCAATACATTTTTGGGTCCCTCAGCCCATTTTGGGGGGTTTTCAATCCATTTTTTGGTTTCCCAGCCCATTTTGGGGTTCTTCAACCCATTTTTGGGTTCCTCAGTCCATTTGCGGCCTCGCAGCCCATTTTTGGCTTTCTCAGTCCATTTTTAGGTTCCTCAATCTATTTTTTGGTTTCCTCAGTCCATTTTTAGGTTTCTCCATCAATTTTTGGGTTCCTCAATATATTTTTGGGTTTACTAAGCCCATTTTTGTGTTCCTCAAGCCATTCCTGGGTTCCTCAGTCCATCTTTGGGTTCCTCAATACATTTTTGTGTCTTGCAGCCCATTTTTGGGTGCCTCAGCCAACTTTTTAATTTCCCAGTTCATTTTTGGGTTCCTCCGTCCATTTTCGGGTTCCTCAATGCATTTTTTAATTCCTCCATCCATTTCTTGGTCCCTCAGCCCATTTTTGAGTTCCTTAATCTATTCTTGGCTTCCTCAATCCATTTTTGGGTTTCCCAGGCTATTTTTGGTTTCTCAGTCCGTTTTTGGGTTTCCAAGCCCATTTTTGGGTTTCTCAGCCCATTTTTTTTGTTTCGCAATCCATATTTGCTTTCCTCAGTGCACTTTTGGGTTTCTTAGCCCATTTTTGGTTTCCTCAATCCAGTTTTGGGTTCCTCAGACTATTTTTTAGTCCCTCAGCCCATTTTTTGCTCTGTAATTCCATTTTTGGGTCCCTCAGCCCATTTTGGAGTCTTTCAGCACATTTTCAGATCCCGCAGTTCATTTTTGGTTTGGTCAAACCATTTTTGGTTTTCTCACCTATTTTTGGGTTCCTCAATCCATTTTTTTTTATTCTCACGCCATTTTTGAGTTTCTGAGTCTATTTTTGGATTTCTAAATCCTTTTTTCGGGTTCTTCAGTCCATTTTTGGGTTCCTCAGGCCTTTTTTGTGAGTTCCTCAATCGATTTTTGGGTTTGTCAGCCTATTTTTGGGGTTCCTCAATGCATTTTTGGGTTTCTCAGCCCATTTTGGGGCTTTTCAGACAATTTTTCGGTTCTTCAATCCATTGTTTGTTTACTCAGCCATTTTTTGTGTTCTTCAATTCATTTTTGTTTTTTTCCAATCCATTTTTTGGTTTCTCAGCCCATTTTTGTGTTCCTCAATGCATTTTTGGTTACCTCAGACCATTTTTGTGTTCCTCAATCCATTTTTGGTTTCATTAAACCATTTTTGGGTTTCCCAGTCCATTTTTGGTTTCCTCAATCCATTTTTGGGCTTTTCAGACCATTTTTGGGTTCCTCAATCCATTTTTGGGTTCCTCAATCCATTTTGGGGTGTCCCAGGACATTTTTGGTTTCCTCAGTCCATTTTTAGCTTTACAATCCATTTTTGGTTTCGTCAATCTATTTTTTGCTTTCCTCAATCCATGTCTTGGTCACTCAGCCCATTTTTGGGTTCCTCAGTCCATTTTTGGGTTCCTCAATCCATGTTTGGGTTTCACAGTCCAGTTTTTGATATCTGAGCCCATTTTTAGGTTTCTCAATGAATTTTGGGTTCCTCAATCCATTTTTTCGGTTTCTCAGCCTATTTTTGGGTTCCTCAATCCATTTTTCGGTTGCCCATGTCACTTTTGGTTTCTCAGTCTGTTTTAGATCTTTCAGCTCATTTTTGGTTTCCTCAATTCATTTTGGGTTCCTCAATCCATGTCTTGATCACTCTAGCCCATTTTTTGGTTTCTCAGCCTATTTTAGAGTTCCTCAAAACATTTTTGGGTCCTGCAGCCCATTTTTTGGTCCCTCAGCCCATTTTGGGGGTTTTTCAATCCATTTTTTGGTTTCCCACTCCAATTTTGGGTTCATTGAGCCATTTTTGGTTTCCTCAGTCTCTTTTGGGTTTGCCAGTCAATTTTTGGCTTTCTCAGTCCATTTTTAGGATCCTCAATCTATTTTTTGGTTTCTTCAGTCCATTTTTGGGTTTCCCAGTCCATTTTTAGGTTTCTCAATGCACTTTTGGGTTCCCCAATCCATTTTTGGTTTGCCCATGACATTTTTTGTTTCTCAGTCTGTTTTTGGTCTCTCAGCTCATTTTTCATTTCCTCAATCCAGTTTTGGGTTCCTCAGTCCATGTCTTGGTCACTCAGCCCATTTTTGGGTTTCTCAGCCCATTTTTGGGCTTTTCAGACTACTTTTGGGTTCCTCAATCCATTTTTGTTTTCCTCAATCAGTTTTTGGGTTCCTCAGCCAGTTTTTGGTTCCTCAATCTATTTTTGAGTGTCCTAGGACATTTGTGGGTCTTGCAGCACATTTTTGGGTTCTTCAATCTTTTTTTCGGTTCCGGAGTACATTTTTGGTTTCTCAGTCGATTTTTGGCTTCCTCAGTTCATTTTTAGGTTTACAATCCTTTTTTGGTTTCGTCAATCTATTTTTTAGTTTTCGTCTATCCATGTCTTGGTCACTCAGCCCATTTTTGGGTTCCTCAGTGCATTTTGGGGTTCCTAAATCCATTTTTGGGTGTCCCACTCCATTTTTTGATTCTCAGTCCATGTTTACGTTTCTCAATGCATTTTTTCCGTTTCTCAATCCTTTTTTTATGGTTTCTCAGCCCATGTTTGGGTTCCTCAATCCATTTTTGGTGTGTCCATGACATATTTGGTTTCTCAGTCATTTTTTGATCTTTCAGCTCATTTTTGGTTTCCTCAATCCAGTTTTGGGTTCCTCAATCCATGACTTGGTCACTCAGACCATTTTTGGGTTTCTCACCCCATTTTTGGGCTTTTCAGACTCTTTTTGGGTTCCTCAATCCATTTTTGTTTTCCTCAATCCATTTTTGGGTCCCTCAGCCAGTTTTCGGTTTTTCAGTCTATTTTTGGGTGTCCCAGGACATTTTTGGGTTCCTCAATCCATTTCTGGGTTCCTCAATCCATTTTGGGATGTCCTAGGACATTTTTGGGTCTTGCATCACATTTTTGGATTCCTCAATCTATTTTTGGCTTCCTCAGTCCATTTTAGGTTTACAATCCATTTTTGGTTTCGTCAATTTATTTTTTAGTTTTCGTCTATTCATGTCTTGGTCACTCAGCCCATTTTTGTGTTCCTCAGTCCATTTTTGGGTTCCTGAATCCATTTTTGTGTTTCCCAGTTCATTTTCTGATTTTTCAGTCCATTTTTAGGTTTCTCAATGCATTTTGGGGTTCCTCAATGCATTTTTTATGGTTTCTAAGCCCATATTTGAGTTCCTCAATCCATTTTTGGTCTGCCCAAGACATTTTTTGTTTTCTCAGTCAGTTTTTGATCTTTCAGCTCAGTTTTGGTTTCCTCAATCCAGTTTTGGGTTCCTAAATCCATGTCTTGGTCACTCAGCCCATTTTTGGGTTTCTCAGCCTATTTTTTAGTTCCTCAATCCATTTATGGGTTCCTCAATCCATTTTTGGGTTTCTCAGTCCATTTTGGGTCCCGCAGCCCATTTTTGGTTCCTCGATCCATTTTTGGGTGTCCCAGGACATTTTTGGGTTCCTCCATCCATTTTTGGGTTCCTCAGCCCTTTTTGGGTTCCTCATGCCATTTTGGGGTTCCTCAGTCCGTCATTGAGTTCCTCAATACAGTGTTGGGTCCCTTGGCCCATTTTTGGGGTTTTTCAATCTTTTTTTGGTTTCCCAGCCCATTTTTTGGGTTCCTCAAACTATTTTTGGGTTCCGGAGTCCATTTTTGGGTTTTACAGTCGATTTTTGGCTTCCTCAGTTCATTTTTAGGTTTACAATCCTTTTTTGGTTTCGTCAATCTATTTTTTTAGTTTTCGTCTATCCATGTCTTGGTCACTCAGCCCATTTTTCGGTTCCTCAGTCTATTTTTGGATTCCTGAATCCATTTTTGGGTTTCCCAGTCCATTTTTTGATTTCTCAGTCCATTTTTAGGTTTTTCAATGCATTTTGGGGTTCCTCAATGCATTTTTTATGGTTTCTAAGCCCATATTTGTGTTCCTCATTCCATTTTTGGTTTGCCCATGACATTTTTGGTTTCTCAGTCTGTTTTTGATCCTTCAGCTCATATTTTTTTCCTCAATCCAGTTTTGGGTTCCTCAGTTAGTTTTGGGGTTCCTTAATTCATTTTTGGGTCCCGCAGCCCATTTTTAGGTTTCCAAGCCTTTTTTTTGGGTTTCTCAGCCCATTTTTGGGTTCCTCATGCCATTTTTTGGTTCCTCAGTCCATGATTGGGTTCCTCAATACATTTTTGGGTTCCTGCAGCCCATTTGTGGGTCCCTCAGCCAGCCCATTTTTTATATCCTCAATCCATTTTTGAGTCCCTCAGACCATTTTTTGCTCTCTCATTCCGTTTTTGGGTCGCTCAGCCCATTTCTGGGTTCCTCAATCCTATTTTGGGTTTCTTAGCCCATTTTTAGGCTTTTCAGACCATTTTTGGGGTTCGTCAATCCATTTTGGGGGTTTTTCAATCCATGTCTTTGTCTCTCAGCCCGTTTTTGGGTTTCTCAGCCTATTTTTCGATTCCTCGAACTATTTTTGGTTTTCTCAACCTATTTTGGGGTTCCTCAATCCATGTCTTGATCACTCAGTCCATTTTTGGTTTCTCAGCCCATTTTTTGGATTTTCAGACTATTTTTGGGTCCCTCAATCCATTTTTGTTTTCCTCAATCCATTTTTGGGTCCCTCAGCCAGTTTTTGGTTTCTCAATATATTTTTGGATGTCCCAGGACATTTTTGGCTTCCTCAATCCATTTCTGGGTTCCTCGATCCATTTTTGGTGTCGTAGGACATTTTTGGGTCTTGCAGCACATTTTTGGGTTCCTCAATCTATTTTTGGGTTCCTCAGTCCATTTTTGGGTTTCCCAGTCGATTTTTGGCTTCCTCAGTCCATTTTTAGGTTTACAATCCATTTTTGGTTTCGACAATCTATTTTTTAGTTTTCGTCTATCCATGTCTTGGTCACACAGCCCATTTCTGGGTTCCTCAGTCCATTTCTGGGTTTCCCAGTCCATTTTTTGATTTCTCGGTCCATTTTTAGGTTTCTCAATTCATTTTTGCGTTCCTCAATCCATTTTTTATGGTTTCTCAGCCCATATTTGAATTCCTCAATCCATTTTTGTTTTCCCATGACATTTTTGGTTTCTCAGTCTGTTTTTGATCTTTCAGCTCATTTTTGTTTCCTCAATCCAGTTTTGGGTTCCTCAATCCATGTCTTGGTCACTCAGCCCATTTTTGGGTTTCTCAGCCTATTTTTTAGTTCCTCCAACCATTTATGGGTTCCTCAATCCATTTTTGGGTTCCTAAGTCCATTTTGGGTCCCGCAGCCCATTTTTGGTTCCTCAATCCATTTTTGGGTGTCCCAGGACATTCTTGGGTTCCTCCATCCATTTTTGGGTTCCTCACTCTGTTTTTGCGCTTCTCATGCCGTTTCTGGGTTCCTCAGACCATCATTGGGTTCCTCAATTCATTTTTGGGTCCTGCAGCCAATTTGTGGGTCCCTTAGCCCATTTTGGGGGTTTTTCAATCTATTTTTTTTTGTTTCCCAGCCTATTTTTGCGTTTCTCAGTCCATTTTTTGGTTCCTCAATCCAATTTTGGGTTTCTCAGCCCATTTTTAGGCTTTCCAGACCATTTTTGGGGTTCGTCAATCCATTTTTGGGGTTTTTTAATCCATGTCTTGTTCACTCAGTCCATTTTTGGGTTTCTCAGCCTACTTTTGGATTCCTCGAACCATTTTTGGTTTTCTCAGCCCATTTTTGGGTTCCTCAATACATTTTTGCGTCCTGCAGCCTTTATGGGTTTCCCAGTCCATTTTTGGGTTTCTCAATCCATTTTTTAATTCCTCATTCCTTTTTGGGTCCCTCAACCCATTTTTGAGTTCCTTAAACTTTTTTTTGGATTCTTCAATCTATTTTTGGGTTTCCAATCTCATTTTTGGGTTTCTCAGCCCATTTTTGTGTTTCTCAATTCATTTTTGTTTTCCTCAGTGGACTTTTGGGTTTCTCAGACCATTTTTGGTATCCTCAATCCTTTTTTGGGTTCCTCAGTCCATTTTTGGTTTAATCAGCCCATTTTTGATATCCTCAATCTATTTTTGAGTCCCTCAGCCCATTTTTTGCTCTTTCATTCCATTTTTGGGTCCCTCAGCCCATTTTGGAGTCCCTCAGCACATTTTCGGGTCCCTCAGTTCATTTTTGGTTTGGTAAAGCATTTTTGGTTTTATCACCCATTTTTGGGTTCCTCAATCCTTTTTTTTGTGTTCCTCAGTCCATTTTTGGCTTCCTCAGCACATTTTGGGGGTTCCTCAATTCATTTTTGGTTTTTTCTATCCATTTTTTGGTCCATCAGCCCATTTTTGGGTCCCTCAATACATTCTTGGGTATCTCAGCCCATTGCTGGGTTCCTCAATCCGATTTTGGAATTCTCAGCCCATTTTTAGGCTTTTCAGACCATTTGGGGTTCGCCAATCCATTTTTGGTTTTTTTAATCCATGTCTTGGTCACTCAGCCCATTTTGGGGTTTCTCAGCCTATTTTTCTATTCCTCGAACTATTTTTGGTTTTCTCAAACCATTTTCGGGTTCCTCAATCCATTTTTGGGTTCTTCAGTCCATTTTTTGGTTTCTCAGCCCATTATGGGGTTCCTCAATCTGTTTTTTATTTTCTCATTGCACTTTTGGTTTTCTCAGCCCATTTTTTGTTTCCTCAATCCATTTTTGGATTCCTCAGTCAAGTTTTGGGTTCCTCAGCCCATATTTGTCTCTCTCTTTCCATTTTTGGATCCCTCAGCCCATTTTTGGGTACCTCAATCCATTTTAGGTTTTCCCAGTCCATTTTTGGGTTCCTTAGCCCATTTATGGGTTCCTAAATCTATATTTGGGTTGCCCAGGACATTTTTGGTTTCTCAGTCCATTTTTGGTCCCTCAGCCCATTTCTGGTTCTCTCAATACATTTTTGGTTTTTCCCCGCCCAAATTTCAATTTCCAAGCCTTTTTTTGTGTTTCTCAGCACATTTTTTGTCTCTCAATCCTTTTTTGGGTTCCTCAGCCCATTTTTGGTTTTTTCAATCCATTTTTGGGTTTCTCTATCCATTTTTGTGTCCCTCAGTCCATTTTTGGGTTCCTGAATCCATTTTTGGGTTTCCCAGTGCATTTTCTGATTTCTCAGTCCATTTTTAGGTTTCTCAATGCATTTTGGGGTTTCTCAATGCATTTTTTATGGTTTCTAAGCCCATATTTGAGTTCCTCGATCCATTTTTGGTCTGCCCAAGACATTTTTGGTTTCTCAGTCAGTTTTTGATCTTTCAGCTCAGTTTTGGTTTCCTCAATCCATTTTTGGTCTGCCCAAGACATTTTTGGTTTCTCAGTCAGTTTTTGATCTTTCAGCTCAGTTTTGGTTTCCTCAATCCAGTTTTGGGTTCCTCAATCCATGTCTTGGTCACTCAGCCCATTTTTGGGTTTCTCAGCCTATTTTTTAGTTCCTCAATCCATTTTTGGGTTTCTCAGCCCCTTTTTGGGTTCCTCATGCCATTTTGGGGTTCCTCAGTCCGTCATTGAGTTCCTCAATACAGTTTTGGGTCCCTTGGCCCATTTTGGGGGTTTTTCAATCTTTTTTTTGGTTTCCCAGCCCATTTTTGGGTTCCTCAAACTATTTTTGGGTTCCGGAGTCCATTTTTGTGTTTTACAGTCGATTTTTGGCTTCCTCAGTTCATTTTTCGGTTTACAATCCTTTTTTGGTTTCGTCAATCTATTTTTTTAGTTTTCGTCTATCCATGTCTTGGTCACTCAGCCCATTTTTCGGTTCCTCAGTCTATTTTTGGATTCCTGAATCCATTTTTGGGTTTCCCAGTCCATTTTTTGATTTCTCAGTCCATTTTTAGGTTTCTCAATGCATTTTGGGGTTCCTCAATGCATTTTTTATGGTTTCTAAGCCCATATTTGTGTTCCTCATTCCATTTTTGGTTTGCCCATGACATTTTTGGTTTCTCAGTCTGTTTTTGATCCTTCAGCTCATATTTTTTTCCTCAATCCAGTTTTGGGTTCCTCAGTTAGTTTTGGGGTTCCTTAATACATTTTTGGGTCCCGCAGCCCATTTTTAGGTTTCCAAGCCTTTTTTTGGGTTTCTCAGCCCATTTTGGGGTTCCTCATGCCATTTTTTGGTTCCTCAGTCCATGATTGGGTTCCTCAATACATTTTTGGGTTCCTGCAGCCCATTTTTGGGTCCCTCAGCCCATTTTTTATATCCTCAATCCATTTTTGAGTCCCTCAGACCATTTTTTGCTCTCTCATTCCGTTTTTGGGTCGCTCAGCCCATTTCTGGGTTCCTCAATCCTATTTTGGGTTTCTCAGCCCATTTTTAGGCTTTTCAGACCATTTTTGGGGTTCGTCAATCCATTTTGGGGGTTTTTCAATCCATGTCTTTGTCTCTCAGCCCGTTTTTGGGTTTCTCAGCCTATTTTTCGATTCCTCGAACTATTTTTGGTTTTCTCAACCTATTTTGGGGTTCCTCAATCCATGTCTTGATCACTCAGTCCATTTTTGGTTTCTCAGCCCATTTTTTGGATTTTCAGACTATTTTTGGGTCCCTCAATCCATTTTTGTTTTCCTCAATCCATTTTTGGGTCCCTCAGCCAGTTTTTGGTTTCTCAATATATTTTTGGATGTCCCAGGACATTTTTGGCTTCCTCAATCCATTTCTGGGTTCCTCAATCCATTTTTGGTGTCGTAGGACATTTTTGGGTCTTGCAGCACATTTTTGGGTTCCTCAATCTATTTTTGGGTTCCTCAGTCCATTTTTGGGTTTCCCAGTCGATTTTTGGCTTCCTCAGTCCATTTTTAGGTTTACAATCCATTTTTGGTTTCGTCAATCTATTTTTTAGTTTTCGTCTATAGATGTCTTGGTCACACAGCCCATTTCTGGGTTCCTCAGTCCATTTCTGGGTTTCTCAGTCCATTTTTTGATTTCTCGGTCCATTTTTAGGTTTCTCAATTCATTTTTGCGTTCCTCAATCCATTTTTTATGGTTTCTCAGCCCATATTTGAATTCCTCAATCCATTTTTGTTTTCCCATGACATTTTTGGTTTCTCAGTCTGTTTTTGATCTTTCAGCTCATTTTTGTTTCCTCAATCCAGTTTTGGGTTCCTCAATCCATGTCTTGGTCACTCAGCCCATTTTTGGGTTTCTCAGCCTATTTTGTAGTTCCTCCAACCATTTATGGGTTCCTCAATCCATTTTTGGGTTCCTAAGTCCATTTTGGGTCCCGCAGCCCATTTTTGGTTCCTCAATCCATTTTTGGGTGTCCCAGGACATTTTTGGGTTCCTCCATCCATTTTTGGGTTCCTCACTCTGTTTTTGCGCTTCTCATGCCGTTTCTGGGTTCCTCAGACCATCATTGGGTTCCTCAATTCATTTTTGGGTCCTGCAGCCAATTTGTGGGTCCCTTAGCCCATTTTGGGGGTTTTTCAATCTATTTTTTTTGTTTCCCAGCCTATTTTTGCGTTTCTCAGTCCATTTTTTGGTTCCTCAATCCAATTTTGGGTTTCTCAGCCCATTTTTAGGCTTTCCAGACCATTTTTGGGGTTCGTCAATCCATTTTTGGGGTTTTTTGATCCATGTCTTGTTCACTCAGTCCATTTTTGGGTTTCTCAGCCTACTTTTGGATTCCTCGAACCATTTTTGGTTTTCTCAGCCCATTTTTGGGTTCCTCAATACATTTTTGCGTCCTGCAGCCTTTATGGGTTTCCCAGTCCATTTTTGGGTTTCTCAATCCATTTTTTAATTCCTCATTCCTTTTTGGGTCCCTCAACCCATTTTTGAGTTCCTTAAACTTTTTTTTGGATTCTTCAATCTATTTTTGGGTTTCCAATCTCATTTTTGGGTTTCTCAGCCCATTTTTGTGTTTCTCAATTCATTTTTGCTTTTCTCAGTGGACTTTTGGGTTTCTCAGACCATTTTTGGTATCCTCAATCCTTTTTTGGGTTCCTCAGTCCATTTTTGGTTTAATCAGCCCATTTTTGATATCCTCAATCTATTTTTGAGTCCCTCAGTCCATTTTTTGCTCTTTCATTCCATTTTTGGGTCCCTCAGCCCATTTTGGAGTCCCTCAGCACATTTTCGGGTCCCTCAGTTCATTTTTGGTTTGGTAAAGCATTTTTGGTTTCCTCACCCATTTTTGGGTTCCTCAATCCTTCTTTTTGTGTTCCTCAGTCCATTTTTGGCTTCCTCAGCACATTTTGGGGGTTCCTCAATTCATTTTTGGTTTTTTCTATCCATTTTTTGGTCCATCAGCCCATTTTTGGGTTCCTCAATCTATTTTTGGATCCCTCAGCCCATTTTGGATTTCCTAAGCCCATTTTTGGGTCCCTCAATACATTCTTGGGTATCTCAGCCCATTGCTGGGTTCCTCAATCCGATTTTGGAATTCTCAGCCCATTTTTAGGCTTTTCAGACCATTTTGGGGTTCGCCAATCCATTTTTGGTTTTTTTTAATCCATGTCTTGGTCACTCAGCCCATTTTGGGGTTTCTCAGCCTATTTTTCTATTCCTCGAACTATTTTTGGTTT